>PVKM010029746.1:0-17977 GCA_004027735.1 Carollia perspicillata | reverse complement strand
TGTTGAGGTTCCTGTTAAAGGTGAGATCATATGGTATTTGTCTTTCACCGCCTGGCTTATTTCACTTAGCATAATGCTTTCCAGTTCCATCCATGCTGTCAGAAAGGTTAGGAGCTCCTTCTTTCTTTCTGGTTTTTGCAGCCAGAAGTTGTGGGGACTTATCATCCTGACACTGGAACCCTGGGCCGGGAGGCCTAGTATGGGGCTGGGACTCCTTGCTCCCCGAGATATCCCTCTTAAATTTTTATCCACCACACATGGATATGGGACCAGCTAGTTCTATATCCCTGCCCCTCCTACCAGTCTGGATGGATGTGATTTCTTTAATTCTGTAGTTATCAGACATCCATTCTACTTGATTTCTGATGGTTCTGAATAATAGTTGTTATATATTTTAGCTATGATTTTGATGTGGCTGTTCCTTCATATTTTTTAATTCCTTACAGAATTATCCTGTTTCCCAACTCCATGAAGCCATAGAGCACAGCTCTTTTGTTCACCATTTATTCCCAGAGGTTAGTCCAGGATCTGACACAGAGAGGTACTATATAAATATTCGTTGATTAAATTTGACCATAAATGAGAGAATAAATGATTAAAAGGCAGATTGTGCCTTTTCTGTGGTCTATTCATATTAAATGTCTTTGTTTATCCTGGCTAAGAGTAAAAACTCTTATTGACTTCGTATATTATTGGAGATGCTGAAGATGTGATTTTTGTCTCTGGCATGATTCTGTGGCCTTGTGGCATTTTATTAAAGTTGACTCTGCAAAAACCAGAACTCAGTGACACACACAAGTCAGCATTCTTTAATTGGTGTGGGCTTGACATGTTGGGCCTGATTTATCAATTTATTTCGCTATAGTAGCATTTTTATTTAGTTCTATTTAGATCCACATCCATTCTATTCATTAAAAATGACTAGAGAAACTATTACTTTTGTTAATAGGGTACATAATACTTTTGGGGAGGGATTTGTTTTTGGCTTACCTAATGAACTGTAAGTGGGTAGGAAGAGAAAAATGAGTGGTACTTGCTTTAGAAGAAAGAGCAAAGTTTCCTACTCTGTGAAAAAAGGAAAAAAAAAACCCAAATGTGGACTCTATTTGTTTCTAAAATTAAACTACTCTACATGTGCATATTGCAAAGATAGGCTTTTCCCGAACTTGAGTGGCATGTTTAATTTGTAGAGAAAGCATGCGTTGTTTTGCAGGATGTGTTATGGTTGCACTGGCTTCCAGAAGATTCGCTCAGAGGTGTCTATGAGTAGTCATGCCCTAAATTGCACAAATGGCAGTTAAAGAGTGGAAAATCTGATGCTTACTGTTTCCCAGGCACTCATTGCTCAGGACAGGAATTGGGAAGGGGAGAATGAAACCCCAGGTTGGCACTTTATGTTCCCCAGTGTGGCACTTGTTGACTGTGTGACTCTGGAAAACTGAATTAACTTCTCTGAGCCCAGAACCTTATCTGTAAAGTGGAGATAAAAATGCCACCTACTAGAGTTATGTGAGGATTTCATGAGATAATGTATGGAAAGTGTTACAATGCCCCTAGCACATTATAAATTCTGGAGAGATATTACCGTTACTTAAGGGATGATACAGTGGATGGGGTGGTAGTTAAGGGCAGAGACTGTGGAGGCCCTTGCCTGGGCTTGAATCTTGGATCTGCAGCTTATTGGCTGGACCATCTTGACCTGACCTTTTCATGTTTGAATTTCCTTACATGTAAAGTAAGGATATAATAATACTTGCCACACAAGGTTATTATGAAGACTGAGTATTTGTCAACTCCTGGTACATGATAAGGGCTGTGTAAATGTTTGCAGTTGTGAATGAGAACCCTGAGTCCTGCAGGTAGATAGTCTGGGGTCATAAGTCAGGTTCCATCACGTACCAGATGTACAATTATGATAAGTTGCTAGCTTCTTTGAGTCTCAGTTCCTTCTCTTTGTAATATGGGGATGATTCCAGTTGTAGTGCCAAATTTTATGAGAAATCAATGAGATAATACATATGTAAAATGATTAGCATATGGCCTGGAACATGGAGATACTCAGTAAGTAGTAGCTAGAGTGAATACTTTTCTGTTTTAGAAATTTTTTATTGATTGATTTTAGAGAGAGGTGAAGGGGGGGAGAGAGATGAATTTGTTTTTCCACTTATTTATGCATTCATTGGTTGATTCTAGAGTGACTTTTCTTATAATTATTACTACATCACTATTTTGTTTCCATTATTTTTAATTCTATTGCTAATCTGTCTGTAGATTATGTAGAAGTTATATTCTAAGATGGATTACACAAACCCTCTATGGAAATTAACATGATTAATATGTGGAAAATAATGTTGAGGTCTGTTGTTACTTTGGTATTTTTGTATAAATGGAGTTATTTCAGAAAATTGAAAATATTCAGTAAGTCTTATATCAGGCATTTGTAATTTTATAGGTCCCAAAAGATAGAAGTTAGTCAGGGTCATTATTAGGTGGACAGTTTTATATTTGTGGAAAATGACTCATAGGAAACACCAGGAACTAAAATTTCCAAAATAGTAAAATAAAAAGCCATCACATAAACCATGCTGATGTCAATTCTGTATCTATTTTATGTCTTAACTGGGATTATGTTCATAAAGTAAAATTTTGACATTTCTTAACTTCTAATGTTAAATCTCACTTATGACTGAGAACCATGCATCACAACCATGCATCACTGGAAATAAGTGGATAAGCACTGATTCTAGTGTTGGTAACATTTTCCACTTTAGTCATTTGGGTCACTGTGTCTACAATATCCACATTTAAACCTTTATGTTGTTTTGCAATATATCCTTGAGTTCAGCTTTGTTTTTTTTTTTTTTAAAGAAGGTAGGGAATAAAAAAGCAGTGATTATTGTACATAGCTGTAAATGGCATTTTAGAAAGGCAGGGCTTTGACCAGCACTTGACACAGTAATGCCCTGTGTTTTCAAGAAAGGTGGGAGCCTGTGCTGAGTAGTCAGATGTTCAGATTTGGTATATATGGTTATCCTGGGCCTAGGTTGTCAGATACTTTCAGGTCATAGTATGGAAGTGCTGAGGAAATTCCTAGGTTATGTGTTATGGAAGGATGCGTAAAATTATTTACTCACAAATATATGGGAGAACTTCTGGGCATGTGCAGATATCTGCTGAGAGTATGTGATGCTTTACAGGCTGGAACCTGGGGATAGAATTAACTCAAGGTCAGTGTCATTGGCATCATAGAAGAGGGGACCTTTTAAGCCATGATTGGGAAGTTGGCCTTATTCACAGGCCAAGAGTGAGGCAAAAAAGAGTTTTAGGTAGTAGCTATAAGATCCTCTTTGTGTTTATGATCCAGACCAATGAGGAACAGCACAACAGAAGATGATGCCTTCCTGGTCTTGCATGGTGGCTGCAGAGATGGAAAGAAGGGCGTGGAATGGAAGGATACTGGGGGATAAAGAAGCACAGGCCTGGATGATTGGTTGTACTTAAGTGATGACAGAGTGAGGAGGGAAGTATGGGTCAGTGGGTAGAACAATGATCTTATAGAGACGGAGCACTGGGGAGAGTGAGGCTGGTAGGGTGGATATTATCTCCTCATGTGTGGGGTATAAGATGGAATAATTGCCATATGAAAGAGCTTTAGGGCTGGCACTATTCTGGGGGCACAGTTTGTGTTTCAATCAGGTTTACATTTTTATACATGAAAGTCAATAGTCAATTAACAATTGTCTGAACAAATAGGGATTCATTTACAGAAAGTTCAGAGGTCCATGACCACGGCCATTCTTCTAATGGCTCCTTCATATAAGAATGATCCTTGCAGTGACTTGGCTTTTTCCTAATGTTTTTTACCTTGTGGTTGAAGGATGGCTGCTATCTCTCCAGGCATCACATCATCTTTACAAAGAGGGTAAGGAAAAAAGGGGTAACACCTGTAGTGGGAAAATAGAGGCTTTCCCAGAAACCCTCTGCAGATACCTCCTTGGTCAGAATTGGATCAAGTAGCAACTTGTCACTGGACATGTTGCTGCCCTGAGCAAATTATGGTTCTGCTAGTAGGAAACAAAAGAAGTGGAACTTCTCCATGCAAAAAGTTGCCTAGTTTGCCTCACCAGATTTCTGGTAAGAGGTGGATGGGTATGAAGTGTTTGAGGACGTAGAGGAGTTTAATCACATGGGTGAGTAATCTCAGTGGACACATTGTCTCTCAACTCTGTAGTCAGCCCTAGCTATAATTTCACACTAACATATAAATTATGAAATGTGTTTGAAGTTCACTTATATTTTTGTTAGTATCTTCAAACACATATAACTTTGAATTATCTTCAAACTACAAAGGATTTTTTTCTCAAATTTATTCCAACTCTTCCTTATTCCAAACTCTCAATGGACCTCTTTGGATTTAGAGCAAACATGGAAAATTCCATTTGGTGTTCACTTACTGATGTGCAAGTGAAAGCAGGGAATGCATGATGGAAAATGTCACACCCTTTGCTGTGACTTACAATTGTATCTGTGAAGAATATAATTATTTTGTGCTTAAAACTGGAGGAAAAATGGTTGTTCACTCTTTTTGAAGGTAACATTATTCAGGGTATCATAAGATGTTGATATTTGTCCTCTCCTTCAGTTTAATTCACAATGGTCTCACCACCTAATATACATGGAATTCTGTTAGTGACTGTGTTAGTTAACAGTGGTTCTGAAAGATAAATAATGTCAAGTCCCCGAGGAGTAGTACAAGGAGCAGAGATCTTGTAAGAGGCATCTGAAGCTTAGTACTATGCCACGTGATCTTGGCTTGCTCTTTGAACTGGCTTATTCTGTGAAATTGAGAGGAGGGCAGGAGATAGATTTATAGTCCTTGACACATGCATATACAAAATGCCTCTGAAACCAGGGTGGCTGGGCACACTGAGGTACAAGTAAAATATGGTGGGGTATAGGATAAGGAGAGATTAATTTCTGCTGGGAGACTTTAAGAAAGCTTTGTGGAAGATGGGGTTTGAACTCTGTTGGAGAATGAAGAGGGTTTATGGGATGATGGATGACAGCCCCAGGCTTATTAGCAAACGCACACAGTGTGTGTTTGAGGATTTTCAGGGATTAGTGATTGTTTTCAATAAAGAACAAAACGAGGAGATCTTTGAAAGTCTGGGTGAGTGGGTTTGGAATTTGTTCTCTAGGTGATGGGGAGCAACCAAAGACACTTAAAAAATTCATTGACGTTTAATTTTGATAGAAGTGGAATTTTTGGGTCAAAGAATATGTATATTTAAAGTTTCCATAGGTTTTTAAAAGTTAAGCTTTTTATCTGAGGTAATTGTAGATTCACACATGGCTGTAAGAAATAGTACCGAGAGCTCCTATGCGCTTGCCCAGTTTCCCCCATAGTATCATCTAGTACAATATCACAGCCAGGAAATCAACTGAAGACTTTTGAGGGTCATCTATGATATGCCTAAATCTGTGTTTTAAGTGGTTGATCCCAGTAGGGATGGAATGGAATGTATTGTAGGTACCACATGGAGGCCAGGAGACCCTTGGGATGTTCTTGGAATTATTAAAAAGAGGATATGTAGAGTGATGACAGGATTGAAAAGAGGGGATATTCAAGGTAGAAACAACAGGACTTGGAAATAATGTGGGTGTAAGAAGAACAGTTGATACTTTGTGCAGTTGCTCAACAAGTAGTTATTGAGGACCGGTTGTGTGCCATGCACTCTGCTAAGCACTATGGGGTTAAAGATGATCTAACAAGAGACTAGGCAATGTGATGGAGGGGAAGGGAGCTGGATAGAAAGTATGTCTATCTTAGACTTGATGAGACAGGACAAGACTATACCCTATGGAGGGGATAAGTACTTTACTGCTGCTGCTGATTTTTATCATGTGGGAATGTAGATCCAATGTGGCTGGTATTCTTATTTTTCAGAAGCCAGAAACCTAGATTTTTATGGGAGATCCCCCAGTTTTTAAGTGTTACCTAGCACATGTTTAAAAAAATGCATACCAATTAGCATGCAACTAGGGGTAGATTTTACCTCATAGATGATCTAGCTCCTGTTTTCTTTATAAAATGTTTAGAGCTTAAGTTATTCACTGTTGTATAACAAATCACCTAGGACTCAGTGGCTTAAAATGATAACCTTTATTATTTCTCACAGTTCTGACAGTTGACTAGGCTCACCTGGGTAGTTCTGCTGCTGGTCTTGGCCTGTGGTCCCTCATTTAATTATAGGTAGATGATGGTCTGGGCAAGAGAAATTTGAAAGTGTGTCTTGGGCCCTAAGATAATTGGGAGTTTCTGTTCCTCCATGTATATGGTTTGAAGGCTTTTCATGGCCTCTCCATTTGGTCTCTCTAACAGAGTAACTGAATTTCTTACACGGTGGCTCAGAACTTCCCAAAGTGAATGTTCCAGGAGGGGATAAGTGAAAACAACTAGTCTCTTTATGGCTAGGTCCAGAATTGCCAAAGAATCACTCTCACCACTTTCTGTTGGTTGGAGGCCAGCCATCTTCATTGTGGGAGGGACACAGGGTTATGAATGCTAGGGCAGCCATCTTTGGAGACTACTTACAACTGAACTCAATCTCCAGATATTGGTGATAACTTTATCAAGATAAGTCAGGAAGACAGGGCAAATTTTCCTGTTTATCAGCCCACGTTACTCTGAAGTTTTTGGAGAAGTGTATAATACTAAGTGTTTTTATGGTAAGTATAATTCTAGAGAAAATTTGTTTTTTTAATACAATGGTTTCCTTTGGAAACATAACTCATTTGATTTTTGGTCATATAAAACATACTAGTGTATAAGATAGATCTATTCCAGTTTGATGAGTGTATGTTTTTTCAAATATATGACTAGATTGTTAATTAATATTGGCTCCTTAATCTGTATTCCTTTAGAAAAGGGCCCTCAAATAAAGGGCCCTCAAGTAAAATGTTACCTAAGAATTCCAAATCTCTACTGGCCCAAAATAGATGTAGCTAAAATGTCCATTAGCATGACATTTTTGTATTCCTAAGACCTAGAACCAGCTACATAATTTGTAGGACCCCATATGAAATGAAAATGTTTAAAAATTAAGAATTTTAAGATATTGACAGGAGAGTATTAAACCAAGGCCAGGCCCTATGCAACTCTACTAGTCATTCACCTTTCAAGCCCACCCTGCTTAGACCCTTGTGGAAATATTTGTGTAAAGTATATTTTTCCAGCAGAGAGCCATTGGCTCTAATAAAATTCTCATTTGATTTTGACACCCCTGAAACTTTTAGAAGCATTGCTTAGACAAATCAGAAAAGACAGAAGCTTTGTGCTTGAAAAGGTTCTGCTCCTAGGCAGGCAGTATACCTATTGGCTGTTGTGGTTGGTCTTGGCAGGCTTCCTGCCAGTTAGCTTTCCTTTGTTTGAGTGACACCATCACTGTAGGAACAGGGAATGCTGTTGAGTATTTGATAGGCCATCTACTGAATATACTTTTCTCCTTTCCCCCGAGCTCTGTGTCTGAAACATACAGAACAGATTCTTGTCTAATTAATGGACATTTAACATTCATTTGGAGTAGACATTAGCAGTTCATTATGCTATGAATTTGGGCCCAGCATTTCTGAAGGTGCTCGGTAGACTCCAGACAGAGTTGCAACATTGCACAATTTGTGGGCGTGTATTAATCAAGTCACATTGCTGTAACAAAGCACCACGAACAGTTGCTTAAACAACAGATATTTATTGTCTCACAGTTCTGTAGGCTAGAAGTCCAAGAACAAGATGTCAGCAGGGCCATGATGCCTCTGAAGGAGTTGGGGAGGGATCAGTTCTGTGCCTTTCTCCTATCTTCTGGTAGTTCCTTAATTTGATGTCTTTACATGGCTTCTCCTTACGTGTGTGTGTCTGCGTCCATATTTTCCCATTTCAGAAACACACCAGTCATATTCAATGAGGGGTTCACTCTGTTCCAAAATGACTTAATCTTAACAATTATATCTGCAACAATCCTATTTCCAAATAAAGTCACATTTGGAGGTGGGCAGTGGGACTTCAACATATGAATTTTAGGGGCACATGATTCAACACATAATGGTACCATGTTCAGATCATTTTCTAGGGATGGCAGCCCCAAGCATTGTATAGTTAGTTCACAGCCTAAGTGGTTGTACACAGAAGCTTTGTCTGCTTTAGTAATTTAGAGATGTGTTTGTGGAGGTGATTTTTTGTAATACATGAGCCACGCTGAATTACTTGTTTGGGCTCCTCATTGCAGCATCATGGCTCTTAAATTTTTTTATTATGCTTATCAATCAGTGGATTCCAAGGTCAAATTATCCTCACACCCACATGCCTGATCCTTATAATAGAACAATAACATTTATTGAATATGTATTATGTACTAAGAACTCTGCGTTATCTAATTTTATCTTCACAACAACTCTATTAGGTAGTTACTGTTTTTCTTTCATATAACAGATGATGACTGAGATTAAGTGTGGTTATGCGACTTGCCTATAGTCAAATAGGTAATTAAGTGACAGGCTATGATTTGAACCTAGTTCTGTCTGATTCCAAACCCAAGCAACATTGCATAAGGTGTGCACCATATTTTTTAAGGAATACTTGTATATGATAATTTACTCTTCAAGCATGTTTTTTCAAAGATCTTTTCTTTTTTCTAGGCCATTCCCTGATTTTCCACCTATATTTATTTCTTGCAGGATTCTTAACCCTCTTCACAGTAACACCAATCCTTCTATAAGTTTTATTGGTATCTAGTTCAGTAAATGTAAGAATGTTGAGCCTGAAGTAGTTGAAATTACAATTGGTAAATGGTGAGTGGGTTTATATATTTGAGTTTTGTATTTTACAGATCCTTAGGAGAACATAGAAATTAACTCATGTCTTTGACATAGATGAGAATAGAGCCCTAACACCACCAGAGAATTACCTATTAATGATAAGGAAAATTACTTTCAACTAATTTATTCTGTGTTCAGTATAATGTGCTCTATGGTGAGATGGGGGACGGATTACTTCAATAAATACTTTTTTACTTTGTTTCTCCTTTCCCAGGTAGCAACTATAATTCTCTTTCTCTATCAGAATGATAGTTCAATTAAATTAATGCATGTGAGTAAATACATTCTTTTCCAGGTATGAGAACAGTTTTTGCTTGAAAGCAGAGATCTGGTATCCTCTGATTTATGGGGAAGTTCTGATATCAGGAATCACATTTTGCCTGGATACTTTATGTCTCACTTGCTCATCTGTACAGCAAATAATATGATAGATTCATCTTTCTAAAAATCTTGATTAGTCTTGACTAATAGTTTGTGTTGATCAAGTAGAAAAGAAAGATAGGTGTTTTATTTCACTACACTATACTTAGTTTAATATATATGTCCAGAGAAAGTCCAGCCATTATTAATATAACGAGAATGGTTTGCATAACATCCATGTAACCTGGTAGCCCAGGAGATTGGACTGGATTGTGCATGTGTGAACAATGATAACTTCACTGTGCTAGTCAGTGGGGGCGGTAGATGCCATTGAGTTAGCATGTGTACTGTGTGGTTGTCACATTCCAAATGACTGAGCAAGTAGAGCAACAAATCTGTATCAAATTTTGTGTTAAGCTTGAATGTTCTTTTGTGGAAACTATTCAGATGATTCAGGAGGCCGTAGCTTTGGGCAGCTGGTGATTGGCAGGTTCATCATGATAATGCACCTGCTCATGCATCATGTTTTGTGCAGAGTTTTTGGTGATATTTTTCCAGGTTACTCAGCTCCCCTATAGCCCAGATTCGATTCCCTGAGTCTTCTGGCTTTTCCCAAAACTAAAGTCACCTTTGAAAGGGAAGAGATTCCAGACCATTGATCAGATTCAGGAGGTCCCATCATACCTACTTTGAATGGGACTGAGGTGTCATTGTCCTATGTATAGTGTTCCTTATATCGTCTTTAGTAAATTTCTCTACTTTTTGTATTACATGGCTAGATGCCTTCCGGATAGACCACATATATCCTAATAATAGTTTTGGCTTATTCAGAGGAGGAAAATATATCTGGAAAATGTTTATTGCTCCCAAGAATCAAATCTTCAAGCTTATAGGTGGCACTGAGATATCATGATTGGTGGCAATCACTTGAGTAACATTAATATTGAGTATTTTTTAAAAAATGTATTTTATTGATTATGTATTTTATTGATTATGTATTTTATCACAATCGTTCCAATTTTTTCCCTTTTGCCCCCCTCCACCAGGGGACCCCATTCCCTCTAGTAATTCCCACCTTAGTTCATATCCATGGCTCATATATACAAGTTCTTTGGCTACTCCACTTCCTATATGTTTTTAACATCCCTGTCTATTTTGTACCTACAATTTGTACTTACTAATCTTCACACCTTTGCTCCCATGCTCCTTTCCCCTTCCTAACTGATAATCCTCCAAATGATCTCCATATCTATGATTCTGTTTCTGTTCTGCTTGTTTGCTTAGTTTGTTTTTTAGATTCAGTTGTTGATAGTTGTGAATTTATTGCCGTTTTAATGCTTATAGTTTTGGTCTTCTTTTTCTTAAATAAGTTCCTTTAACATTGCACCAAGTCACTATTATATGAAATGTTAAAGGGACTTATTTAATATTGAGTCTTTTATAAGCCTGTGGGAGCCATGTTTGTTTCTATGGTCTTATTCTTTTGAAGTCCAAGTATTTCAAGCCAGAGACCCAAATACATATCTGGGGCCTATATTCTTGGAAGTATGTGTTATTTAAATTTTATTTTAGCGTTATAGTTTAATCAGTGTAACATATAAAAATTTCTTTCAGTTATAAATGATATAAAATCCAAATCAAACAAAGAAGGTTTATTGGTTCATTTAGGAGAAGAGTGCAGGAACTTTCAAAGTTGGTTTGAATTTTAGGGTTGGTTTGACTTAGAGGCCTAGAGGTAGTGTAATGAGTCTGGTTTATGATCCAATCCACTCTGCCTTCATGGTGTCATGCCATCTTGAATTTATTGTTGATTCTACTTTATGTCAAGATGTCAATCAAGTACCATTGGGGCTTACTTATTCCCTCTTCCACATCAAGAAAGAAAGGGAGAGAGGGATGACAGTTGAGGGAGAGAGACATACTATTTCTGGAAGTTCTTTCAGAGTAGCAAGGAAGAATATCAGACCATTTTTTTGGCCAGACTTGTCATGTTCTCATTTGTGAGCCAGTGTCCCTGAGGGAATGAGTTGAGGCTGATTAGAATAAACAGTGTTTCCTTGTTCCACTCCTCTGTTGAAGGTGGAGTGAAGCTTCCTAAAGCAGATGAGGGTTCTGGAGGAAAATCAGGAGAGTTTGCAAAGTAAATGAGGATAGGTGCAGATTTAAAGAGTTGAGACTCATGACACAATTTACCTGATAGTTTTCTCTTATACACTCATGTTAGCAAGTTATGTGTACATGTGAAATGGTCTTGTTAATGAATAAAAGACCTAGATCAGGTTTTGGCTTCTAAAGAATTTAGTTTCAAACTGTACTCATTCTTAGGAGTAAAGGCTATACCAGACCAAATTGAAGGATTATCTTCCTTTTAGCTTGTTAAAAAGCTCTGGTGTCTTGGTTTTGAGTTTGTAAAGCATTAAGTTGAGTATCTGGCCATTGTTTTTCTATACCAAATACCGTTTGGATGAGTGAATCTGAGGTTGCATCAAGACAATATAAATTACCCAAACTTTATTTCTTTTTTCCTTCATATTGATTTCAGTGTGACACTGAACTTCATGCTTTAATAATTAAAAGATATGTTTCCACATGGGTCCCCTAGGTGCCTGACATTACATAATATTGCACAAAAATTTACATCACTGATCAAAGTAAAAGAGTTAATACTGAGAGGCATAAATGGCAAGAATGTAGGTGGTAGCAAGAGCTGAACAGAGTGCTATGTGCCAGGAAAGCACTGTACTAAGTGCTTTATCCACATTGTTCTATTTGTTTGTCACAAGGGCCCTGGGAAGGAGGTGCTATCATACTTCCATTAAACAATGGGGAAACTTAGTAAAAGAATATTCATAAGGTTGTATAGACAGGAAATGGTTGAGCCAAAACACAGAACTCTTAACTCTGGGCCTTGTGCTTTTAGACACTACTGGCTGCACCAGCAGCCAGGATGCTTGAGTCTGCTTCATCTGGTGTTCAGTTTGGAATTCCTGGGAAGTTACAGTGTCCTTAAGTCCTTCTGAATTTATTGGTAGAGGATTGAAATAGAGCTTTACCATATTGTGCCTTGGAAAAACATAACCCAAGAGTCCGTCACAAAAAATTTTAATTGCTCCAATAGCCAAAACAATTTTCAAATAAGACAGAGTTGGAGAACTCACACTTCCTGATTTCAAAATATATTATAAAACCATGTTAATCAAAACAGTGTGGGACTGACATAAAGCCACACAAATAGACCACTGGACTACAGTAGAGAGCTCAGAAATAAATCCTTACATATATGGTCAAATGATCTTTGACAGTGGTGCTGAGACCACAGGATGGGTAAAGGACAGGTTTTTCAACTAAGGGGGTTGGGAAAACTGGGTAGTCACATAAAAAAGAATGGATTTTGACCCCCTTTTTACATCATATACAAAAATTAACTCAAAATAGATTAAAGATCTAAATACAAGATTCCAAATGAAATTCCTAAAAGAAAACATAGAAGAAAAGTTTTATGATATTGGACTTGGCAATAATTTTTGAATATGACAACAAAAGCTTAGGCAACAAAAGTAAAAATAGATGAGTGGAACTACATCAAATTAAAAAAACTTTGTGCATCAAAGGATATAGTCAACAGAGTGAAAGACAACCTATAGGACCATAGGAAATATTTGTAAATCATATGTATCTGATAAGGGGTTAATATCCAGAATATACAAAGAACTTCTATAGTTCAACAACAAACCTAACCCTAACCTGATTAAAAAATAGGCAAAAGACATGAAAGGACATTTCTGCTAAGATGCATACAAATGGGCAACAAGGATATGAACACACAGTAAACATCAATAATCATAACAGAAATTCAAATGAAAACTACAATGAGATATTACCTCACACTTATTAGAATGGCTGTTATATGAAAACAGAAAATAGGAGTTGATTAGGAGTAGAGAAATTAGAAACCTTTAGTATTGTTAGGAGGATTATAAAATGGTATCAGTGCTATGGAACACAGTATGGAGGTTTCTGAAAAAAATAAAAATAGAACTATCTTATGATCCAGTAATTTCACTTCTGGGTATCTATCAAAAGAATTGAAAGCATGGTCTCAAAGAGATATTTTCAGCCTTTGTTCAGCACTATTCATAATAGGCAAGAGTTGGAGGCAACCCAAATGTCTGTTAACAGATGAATGGATAAACACAATGTGTTACATACACACAACAGAGTATTATTCAGCCTTGAAAAGGAGGGAAATCTGTCATATGATACAACACGATAAACCTTAAGGACATTATGGGGAGTAAAATAAGCCAGTCACAAAAAGAAAAATACTGTATGACTCCACTTACATGAAGTAGCTAGAGTGGTCAAATTCATAGAAATGGAACTTAGAATCATGATTGCCAGGGACTGTGAGTTGTGAGGGGGAAGGAGACTTTTTAAATTTTTATTTTTTAATGGCTATAGTAGAGTTTCAGTTTTACAAGATAAGAAAGTTTAGGAGATCTGTTGCACAGCATTGTGAATGTTTTCAGCACCATTGAACTATATACTTAAAAGATGGTGAATTTTATGGTATGTGCTTTTTTAACCAGAGTTTTCAAAAACTGAGTTTGTCTTCCGGTAGTAATTTAACTACTTAGTTGAGTTATTTGAACTTCTGACTCAAGGTTGCCAAACCTGAGCCTGTAGGCTGAATGTGGCCTACAGACACGTTCAGGTGGACCCAGCAATCTGGTTTTGACAAAATTTGAATTAGTGGTCAACATTTTAAAAGATTAGGAAATTTCACATGAGAATTTCTATTTCTAGCTTCTCTTCGAAAACTGGAAAATCTGGAAACTTGGGGCAGACAGCTGAAAAGTTTCCAAGTTGTTTTTCTTCAAGTGTGGTGGTTCTTTGAGTGTTATAACTGAAGAAAAATAAATACATGGTTTGTAGTGCATTTCACTAGCACTGGATTAATAGCTGGGTGAGTCATTTTTGCAAACAAAAAAATCTTGTTTTCTGATTTTTTTTCTTTAATGAGCCATCTGGTAAATTCAGAGACCCAAGGCCCTCTGTCTTCATGGGATGTTAAGAAAAATAATTATTGGTGCAAAATTTAAAAATCGTGGCAGTTTGAAAGTTTATGTTGGCCCAATATTTTATCTTATATCTGCTGTCTTTTTATCATGTAGTCTTTTAAAATATTTTGAGGCTGCAGGAGTGGCAGTCACGCATTTTGTAAAGTTGTGTGGTGCATGACAGTCATGCATTTTGTAAAGTTGTGTGGTGCATGACATTAATGTGTGCACAGGAGTGTGTATGCACAAGGCATTATTAGAAATGCTGTATGTTTCATCCTGGGTCTATTTCATTTGTGCAGTAGAACTTAGAAGATGCAGTTTCATGCTTTGAATAATAGTGACCAACAGTAGAGAAGGCCTTAGTTTCTAGTTCTGGTGGACTAGAGGTTGTCTGGCAGACCAGACAACCTTCTGGTTAGGAGACATGAGTAATAAATTCCTGTCCCCTGAGTGTTACTCCTCCAAGGGCTGACTGATCTGCTGAGTCCTTATCTACACTTGCCAGAAGTGAGACTGTCATCCCACACAGTTGACCTCTCTGCTTTTGAAGAGATATGATTGTAGTCAATCCATCACTAGCACAGAACTTGTGAAGATGAGTGGTGGATTAGAGAAACCCAACAAAACAAGCCAGTTGAACCAAACTGGACATTGTAGCTGAAGGGGCCTGATAGTGAACAAAGTGACAGATGTTTGGAGTTGATTTCCCAAATTTCATTTTATTGCTTTTGTCCATTAAATTGGTCAACAGCAGCACTTGCTGGTAAAAAACAGGAACAACAGACTCCATTTTTCCTGTCAGCTGTTTGAGATGTCCTCTGTCTTTTCTTTTCCCATTCTTCTCTATCTTTATATTCTCTTTCCCTCCCTTCTTAAGCTCAATTGACTTTAAAATTTTTTAATTGCAAAAGAATAATGACATATACAGAAAAACTTGAGTTTCCTACTCACCATCCCCAATCATGCTCTTTAAAAAAATTGATGATTAACATTTTGGTTTGCATCAACAATTCTCCTGCTCATGCAAACAGTATATGTATATAGAAAAATTTATTTGTTTGAATTTTTACAAAAGTGGACTTATACAGTATACGGTGTCCTGTAACTTTCTTTATTCTCCTGACATGATTTTACTGGCATCACTCTAAATTAGTAAATGTACTAAATAAATGTAGCTAACAATTATTTTTAATGGTTGCAGATTTTTTCATAGTACTATGACCTTATCATAATTCATTCACATAACTACTCATCAATTGATTCAGATTGTTTACAAATCCCTGCTTTCCCCCCCAAAACCCCAAGTAGTGCTGTTTATTTAACTGCATTTTTGGAAAGCCTTTACCGTGTGGTATTTGAAGAAGAAAGTTAAAGAGCTTGTTCTTTTTCATTTTGATTTTGTTTATTACTTGATGATTTCATCTGGTTTTGTGAGGTTAAGTCTTTAGCTTTTCTGATTTGCTAATTTACCTCTCAGTATCTTTGCATTTTGGATATCTATGCTATAATTCAGGGTTTTTCATTTTTGCCACTATTGTCATTTTGGGCCAGATAGTTCTTGTTGTTGTGGGGTCTGTCAATGTACTATAGGATATTTAACAGCATCACTGGCCTTTACTTACTAGATTCTGGGAGCATGCTAATGCCCCTCTCAAATTGTGACAACCCAAAATATCTCCAGACACTTTCAGATGTCCTGGAAGGCAAAAATCACCTGGCTGAGAACCACTGTTGTAATGCATAATCTATATAAAATGTATGTTTAATAATTCAGTTATGTGGCAGAAAGTTATTTTTCTTGTATGTCCATCTATACTTGGCAGCATAAGTCTCATGCCATATAGTATTCTTAAAAGTGAACCTCAATATTGGGTTCTAAATAATTAACCTCAGTTGGCTTATGTGTACAAACAGCTTTGGGGTCTCATTTAGGTTATGCCACTTTAGTGCCATGGTGGTACATCCTCACAGGGTCCTCCATTATAAGGCATGCTATCTTAATCACAGTTTGAGGATTTCTTAGCTGTGGTTGGGGCACACCTACTTAATTAGAGAAGCATGTGAATGCCATTTTAGTCTTACGTCATTTTATTCAAATGAGATTCACTCACTTAATGTGGTATACATAGTCCTACCTGTGGCACTTTGAGTGTTTCAGGTGTGTAGGAGGCAGTGCCCTCCTTGTCTCTTCCACAGTGTTTCCCCAACTTCTGACCTTGGGCAAAATAGCATTTGGGAGGATCATTAGGAGCCTCTCTACTTTCACCATATTCTATAATTATTTTCTGCAAATAAGTGCATTATATAATTATATAAGTAACTTCATGATTTACAAATGACTATGATTGATTTATTGAATTAATAAGGTGTATATCAGCATATCTGAACAGAGCGGGGCATCAGGCTCTTAATTAGAAATGTGGCCCCTTATCATTTTTTTTTTTTTGCAAAAGGTCAGATTGCCTTGTGTTGGTTTGACTTACTGTTCTTTTCCAATACTCGACTATATAGATCACTAATGTTTCTAGTAGGTGGGGAGTAAGCATGTGTGCATCTCCCTTCTATTTTTTCTTTAATCTTCACCTGAGGATATATATTAATGGATTTTAGAGAGAGAGGAAGCAAAGGAAGAAGGGGGAGAAGAGGGGAGAGAAAAGGAGAGAGAAACATTGATGTATTGATGTGAGAGAAAACACTGATCAATTGCCTTCTATATGCACATCAACCAAGGATTGAACCAGCAACCTTTTGGTGTATGGGTGATGTGCAAGTAACTGAGCTGCTCAGCCAGAGTGCATCTCCCTTCTGTTGTCTTAAAAGTGAGCTAACTATGTGTCACCCCAATAAATTTATAAAAGAAATAGTGAGAGAGAGGAGATGGCAGCTAGGTAAGAGGGAGCAGATTTTACTTCCCCCTACACATGGGAGAGAAACCTGGCTGATCTATGGAGGAACAGAGTAGACAGCCAACAGTACCACAGTATATGTGAAAATAGGATATCAAAAATTGTAGCGGACATTGAAAAACCAGATGGTGAAGAGAGTGCTTCAGGACACTAAGGTCCCAGGGATCAGCGAGGGGACCAGGGAGGCTGCAGCCCCAGGCCTGGGGCCCGCTGGGCCAGCCACAGGGCTCTTGGGAGAAAGCTGGGTTGGCTCTCCCTCTCTGGCCAAGCAGGGTTTGAGCAGCACTGGGAGAGACCTGGTTGCTTGAAGTCCCAAAGAGGGGAGTAAGGACTGAGTGGCAAACACATGGGGGCTGTGAGCACCCATGCATAGCCCTGGGAATAGTGTGCGCCTGAGCCCGTGCAACCTGAGGCAGCATGACCAGATGTGCACGCCCACAACCCAGGGAGACAGAGCTTTGTGGAACAACTGGGGACCACACCTATGGACCCAGAGTGAGCCTACACCCTTCAGGAGACCCGGAGCCCATGCCAGTAAACCCGACCCTTAGCCTACTACAGCCAGCAAGAACAGAAAAACTGATTTGGCCAGCTTGAAATCAGCAAGAGGCTTTTATTTTGTTCTTTTGTGTTTATGTTTTTTGTTTGTTTGTTTGATTTTTTAAAGTAATTTTTTATTTTTTAATTTTATTATTTTTTTATCTCTCAATCCCTTTTGCTTCTCTTTCCTTCTTTCTTGTTTTATTCCTTCTTCCTTTCTTTCCAACTTTATCTCTT
>PVKM010029745.1:0-17631 GCA_004027735.1 Carollia perspicillata | reverse complement strand
ATGGAAAAATACATTTTGTTATTGTATGGGAAATTGAATGTTGTGAAAATGACAGTTCTCCCTAAATCTAGATATTCAAGAAATTCTAATAAAAGTACCAACTTTTTGTAATCTTGACAAAATAATATTATCATTTATTCAGAAAAATAAACATGGAAAAATTTTAGGGGTTAAAGAGGGAAGATAGCTTTATCATATAATCAACTACATTCCAAATCTATAACATTTAAAACAAAATGGATACTCTGGAAACAGAACTAAATCCATATGGAAATTGATTATGGATAAAAGAGTTATTTCAATGCTGTAAAAATATTCAGTAAAATATTTGATCAGAGACAACTAAGTAGCAACTGGAAAAAATTTAAAACACATTTTTACTATTAGGGCTAAATGACTGGGAGGAAGAAGGTCTTGAAAAATAGTCATACTTTTCTACACTGTTTAAATATGTTGCTTTTTTACATCACCCATATCACTTTCCTAATTTCAAAACAAGTGAGAAAGTTTCAAAAGTTAATAAAAGGCCAGGGTCCATGGAAGAGGCTCTTAGTGACCCCCACCCACATCCCTCTCCCTTTCCACTTTAGGGCATAGCACCTGGGTCAAGCTTACAGGATCTGCTGTTTTTCCTTGAGAGCTTTCTGTGGCCCCGAGACCCTCTGCCTACATGCACAGTGGGCTGGAAATGCAGAGGAATGAACGTACCTCAGGAGAAACCTCAACCAATGGCTGACAGGGGAGTTGGTTTATAATACTTCAGTTCCCATGTTATTTGAGACTTTTCATATAATATATTTTATTGATTATGCCATTACAGTTGTCCCATTTCCCCCCTTCATTCCCCTCCACCCTGCACACACCCTCCCACCCACACTCTCCCCCTTTAGTTCATGTCCATGTGTCATAAGTCCTATAGCTTCTACATTTCCCACACTACTCTTGCCCTCTCCCTGTCTATTTTCTCCCCACCGTCTATGCTACTTATTTTCTGTACCTTCTCCCCCACCCCCTCTTCCCACTCCTCTGTTGCTAACCCTCCATGTGATCTCCATTTCTGTGGCTCTGCTCCTGATTTAGGTGTCCCCTTAGTTTGCTTTGGTTTTTAGGTGTCCCCTTAGTTTGCTTTGGTTTTAGGTGTGGATGTTAATTACTGTGAGTTTGCTGTCCTTTTACTGTTCATACTTTTTAATCTTCCTTTTCTTAGATAAGTCCCTTTAACATTTCATATAATAAGGGCTTGGTGCTGATGAACTCCTTGAACTTGACCTTATCTGAGAAGCGCTTTATCTGCCCTTCCATTCTAAATGAAAGCTTTGCTGGATAGAGCAGTCTTGAATGTAGGTCCTTGCCTTTCATGACTTGGAATACTTCTTTCGAGCCCCTTCTTGCCTGTAAGGTCTCTTTTGAGAAATCAGCTGACAGTCTGATGGGAACTCCCTTGTAGGTAACTGTCTCCTTATCTCTTGCTGCTTCTAGAATTCTCTCCTTCATTTTAATCTTGGCTAATGTAATTATGATGTGCCTTGGTGTGTTCCTCCTTGGATCCACCTTCTTTGGGACTCTCTGAGCTTCCTGGACTTCCTGGAAGTCTATTTCCTTTGCCAGATTGGGGAAGTTCTCCTTTATTATTCATTCAAATAAGTTTTCCACTTGTTGCTGTTCCTCTTCCCCTTCTGGTACCCCTATAATTCGGATGTTGGAACATTTAAAGATGTCCTGGAGGTTCCTCAGCCTCTCCTCATTTTTTTGAATTCTTGTTTCTTTATTCCTTTCTGTTTGGTTGTTTGTTTCTTCCTTCTGGTCCACTCCATTGATTTGAGTCCCAGTTTTCTTCCCATCACTATTGGTTCCCTGTGCATTTTCCTTCATTTCACATCGCTTCGCCTTCATTTTTTCATCTAATTTGTGACCAAAATCAACCAGTTCTGTGAGTATCCTGATCACCAATGTTTTGAACTGTGCATCTGATAGGTTGGCTATCTCTTGCTTGCTTAAAAGTATTGGCTCTGGGGCTTTGATTTGTTCTTGTGTTTGAGCTATAATGTTTTGGTCTGGTCACACCTGTTATGTAGTGAGGGGCAGAGCCTTAGGTGTTCACCAGGGTGGGGCAACCCAGTCTCTGGGTTGTGATGCTGTATGTGGGGGTAGGGTCAGAGAGGGAACAATGGCGCTTCTTCCACTCTCTCTTTCGGATTTCAGCCCCCTCTGCCACTTCCCACAATTAAATTGTGCCCTTCTGGTGCTGGTTCCTGGGTGGGTGGGCTTGTGTACATTCTGGGACCCTGTGCATCTCTCCAGTGAATTCTCCTGTGAGGCTAGGAGTCTCTCCCAGCACCTTTCCAATGGGTGCTTTTAGGCTTTATTTCCTGGCACTGGGGCCCTGGGTTGCACTCTCTGTCTCTCTGCCCGTTTTTGCCTAGTTTATATGTGCTCCAATGTGTGGCCGTGGTCAGCCCCACACCGCCTGTGCACCCAGGTCTGCCAGCCACCGCTTTTTGCTGCCGGACCCCTCTCCTTCGGCCTCAGACTCTGCCCCTCTTACTGGTCTGGGTGAATGGTTGTTGGACTTCCGTACAGTTCAATTTTCTGTCTGTTCTGGTTATGTTTTTGTTTCTAAATCTTTGTTGTCCTTAATTTTGATTGTGTGAGAAGGCACATTGTTTCCACTTATGCCTCTATATTGGCCGAAAGTCTATTTTTGGGACTTTCTTTAGTCCAAGTTTCAGTTATGCAAGGTAGTAACTGGCTTGATAACATACCCTTTATTGGCTGCCTTTGCTTCCCTGTCTTATTCCTTTACCAATATTTCCCGCACCTTCCAAATGCACTCCTGGCACTCACCCCCTTGTATGCGGTCAGCCTCGGGGAGAACTCAGACTGGGACTGTCTCTCTGTGGATGCAGGGCAGAGTCGGGAATGTGCTCAACTATTGAACTCAGTGGTTGTGCAGATCTGTTCTAGACCACTTGATGTAGACATTGCCCAAGCACAAGCATCTATAAGCCACTAAAGGGTGTTCAGTTTTGTGGTAATCAAGACATCCTTTATACAGAAGACAAAGAGCTCCTTGGAGTGCCAGGCTGGTAGCCTTCAAGGGTGGGCTCCTCCTGAGTCTTCTGGGAAGTTGATGTAAGGTAAGGAGCTAAAGAATCAGTCTTGAAGTATTCAGAGAGCTCACCTGGATGGCTTCTTGATATCTTCCTTTCCCCTGAACAGACATATTTACTCCATGAAACACACCTGGCAGTGTGTGTGTGTGTGTGTGTGTGTTGCGGGGGAAGGGACAGGGTTCACTGTAGAATCTGGGGGCCTGTCCCACATGCTGTGGTGGAAGTGTTCGTCCCAGGTCCTCTGTGTCTCTATCACCATCCAGTTCTGCCCACACTTGTGTTCCACTAGGATTTATAGAGCTGTCAGCTTATAATTGGACTGAAGGGCTGAGTTCAGTTATGGAAACAATTTTATTTGGTTGTTGTGTTTTGAACAGTTGAGCATTTTACAGCTGGGTTGGTGAAAGGTTTTTATGCTATTGGTGTCATGAAACATTTTATAGGGAGGGATAATTGAGTTTTTATTTTTACTAGAAAATAATGTTATCAGCCTGGCTTTGGGGACCAAAATGGGGAAGCGCTCCATCGAAGACCGAAATTCAGGGAGGCCCAGTAATGATAAAAACTGCAGAGAGACTAATGCAGGGAAACAAGAAGACCAGAGAAAGCAAAAACTAATTGTGATTCTTCTGTAAAATTCTGACCGAAACAGTGAAACAGTCAAGGACATTATAAATCCATTCATTTATTTCAAAATTTGCAAAACAAATCCCTTCTTACACATAGTATTTGTACAACATGAAATTATTATTCAATAAGTTGACATTTTAAACCTATTACTGTCTAAACCCATCTATTACTGAGCTATTCAGAGCACTAAGTTAACATTTACCAACACATTCATCCTCACATCATGGGGAGATCAAGCTGAAATCCTTTATTTCATATTCAGATCTTGCCAGGTCAGGATTGAAATCGGCTACCTTTCTGATACTTTACTGCAAAGCCACTGTGAAATCCACAAAAGAATTATTATCAAGTTACTGCAGTTATTCAGCTAGATGTTGACTTTGATATGTCAAATCTCTGATCTTTAATAGAAAATTGATGGTCGCGCCCTGAGGGTCAGTCATATGCACGGCCAGGATAGGCCAAGGTTTGCATTAAATTACAGCCAGTCTTGTGGTCTCATTCCCTGGCAGACAAAGTCAAACAAAACAAACGGATCCCTTGCTAGTTGGGTCTCTTCATTGTTTCGTGTTGGCATATGGATTTAATTCTGTAATGGGGGACTGCTGGGCACAATCTGCCTTATTGATTTTCTGGAGAGAGTTTTTTCCTCAGAGCACCTGGAAGTGCAATGAAAGAAAAGCAACTGGTACAATTTTTCTTTTTCTCTGTCTTGGATGTTGGAACTCGCAGCAGACTGATTCTGCCACTAGATATCATATGAAAATATTAAATTAGATCATCAATCAGTTTGTTTTTAGAGGATTGGGTTTCTCCATGTAGTGGGCTAGAGAAAAGGGAACCGTGATTGTCTTATGTTTGAATTGTGGAGTGGGATATTTGGCCACAATGCTCCCTAGATTTGAACTCTGCGAAAATGGACTCTTTCCATAATGGTAATGTCAGCACCCACTCCCATTTCTGGTATTGGAGGCGGGAAGGCCTGGGGAAGCTGGAGAGAAAGGCCATGCCATGAGGCTTGTGGTTTTCACAGGTATGCCAGTCAACAGAGGAGTTCAGCCCTCCTGGCAAGAATCGTAGACTATGGGGCTAGTCTGGACCATCCCAGCCACCCCGCTCCTCACCCCACAGTGGTGCAAACGAGGACACTGAGATGCAGAGAGACAGAGGGCTCATACAGAGTCTCAGAGAGATAGGGTGCCAGAGGCCAGTGCACTGGGTGCGTGAGCAAATGTTAAATAAAATACAAAGGGCAGTAAGTATCATTTGTTGATACCATCATTCTACCCCTCAGTTTCCTCATCTGTGAACCATACCTTCCTCAGAGGATGGTTGGGAAGATTACATGACAGGGCCTGGTTTACAAGAGAGGCGATGGTGTTCAGTAGCTTCTCCTATGGCAGGGCTCCCTGGGGACGGGCTCTTGGTGGGCTCAGGTGGGCAGTGGCCATGGTGGGACAGAACTGGGTTTGGATCTCATCTCCTTTCTGCCTGCTCAGAAGCAGTGATCTCTATGTTCTTAGGAACTGACGTATGTATGCAAAGGGGTACGGCACTCTACATGTTGTTTTGGTTCAAACGGGCAGGACCTATTTTTGTTTCCTGGTATTTGTTCGGTCACACTCACTTCTAATTCCATTGCTGATATCTAAGTGAAGAGGGTTTTACCTCTAATTATTAGAAAACACTCATATGAGGTGGGAACAAGAGCCGTGGTCAGACTACAGGGGGCCAGCAGATTGCAACACATTTATTCATGTCACTATAGAAACAAGTGCGGAAACAACCCCTCAATGGTATATGTGAATATAACTTCCTCCCTTTAAATTGTGTTAACTATATACTTCTAAAATTCCCTTCTGATGCTGCCATGTCTGAAATATATTGGAGAGCAATAGTAATAATAACAACTATATTAATTACTATAATTACATTTTTGGAAAGATTTACTATACACCAAACATTTTGCTAGGTATTTCATTTGGATTTGCTCACCCTAAAGATGGGGCTTTTTGGAATAAATTCCTATCTGCAGATGAGAAAAATAAAGCTTAGGGCAGTGAAGTAAGTTTCCCAGAGACCTATGATAAGCGGCCTTCAGTTACAGGTGGGTCTGATTCCCCAGTCCCACCTCTCAAATGCTGCGCCTGGGACACTGTTTGCTGGTGTGGAGTGCAAGAGGGAAAAACCATGGTGGTTGGCTTGCTTTATGCAGCAGTTCTCTGTAAATTTACATGGAGACCTAGAAAATAAATCGATATCTATTTTGTCATTTCCTAGGCTGGCTCATTCATTCATTCATTCATTCATTCACTACCCATTTATGAGCGAATACCTTGTGCGAGGGGCTGGGGAGACAAAGACAGAGAAGTCTTCATTCTTATTTAATTAATACAGTCTCATCTAATTAATTAATACAAAGTGCAGGGTTGGGTAACATGACATGATAGGGCAGAGAGCAGGATGAAAAAGCTGGTATTCTGCCAAAGAAGAAGAAATGAAAAAATGGGGCTGGGTTCTGTAGGGGGCACTTTCCCCCCTTACATTCTAGGTCTTTATGTTTTTTAAAGACAAATATTCCGGTTTTACCTTTGGGGGAGAAAACAGTGTGAGGATCTTAAAAACGTACTTTAAAGCACGTCTTCTTCCAAATTTTCAGGGGTGGGCACTGGAAATGGCATTCATCTGACTCAAAATAAATACTCATTAAATAATTTCAAAATAAGCCATGGGGAGGCTCTTTTAAATCCAGGGTCAGCCAAAGCCACCCGGATCTGCAGCTGGCACCGTCTCCTCCCTGTGCACCTGTCCCCCACCCCCTAAAAAAACCTGAGTGTGTTTTAATGAAAGAGGAACACTAAATGTTTTCCCTGCATTTTAAGGCATTGAACTCTCATGGAGCGAGTTCTGCCTCACAGCCAGAGCTGGCCCCTTCCTCACCCTGCCCCTTTCATCTCCCTTTGTTCCGGGTCTGTGCCGAGGCTGAGATTTCCCCACCTCTCTCTGTCTTACTGTGGCTCTGAAAGATGATTGCCTTCTGGAGAAGCCCTTTCCCCTTCTTCTGTACCCAAGCTCCGTGTTCAATGAACATCAAAAAGCCTTATCATACCCTGATGGTTTAAATCTTTAAACAGAGCGTAACAGCCGGAGTACATCCAGACCGCTCACATCCTAGGGCCTTGTCACTATGTGTTCCTGCAACAATTACCAGGAGAGGGAGGCTGCGGAGTGGATCAAGTAGCGAGTGTTGTCTCCCCGGACTCCATGCTGATGCTCTGATCAGGACTTCAGCAAAATTCTGTTTGAAATGAGAATAGACTAATTTTCATCCGACTCTTCTCAGAGGAATCCCATGTGGTCCAACACGCCAAGGGTCATCATTAGAAAACCGCCTTCAAAAGAGCTGAGGCTTCTTGTGGCAAAGCTCTCTCCCTTTGTTAAATTTATAAACATTTATGTAAAAATGTATACATTAATTGTTCAGGCTCTTCTCGGCCTAGAAAGCTATGCCCAGGAATATACTTGGGGGAAATAAACTCATAAAAAATACCCCAAGTCAGGATGAAAATGTCCTCGTTTTGACTAAAAATTCAGAAGAATTCAGTGATCAAAGGCGATTCTTACTCCCAGCTGTTCAAAGGGACTTATATTAAAAAAAAAAAATCAGATGTGACCAAGAATAGAAAAGAACTCATTAAGAACTTAATGAGACGGTGACAGGTGAAGTTATCTGTTGCTTAAACACTGTACATTTTTCTCCCTTTCATAGGTGCCACTCATTTGTTTTCCTGGATTCAGTTTAGATTTTTCTAAATCATAAAAGGCAGAAAAGTTCATCAGAGGGGGAACAGTCTTCAGCCTGAGCCGCTGGGCGTTTATGTAATTAAGACATCACCTTCCCCTCTTGTCCTCACTTCCACGGGAGAGGTCTGCAAGCACATCCGGGGAACCAAATCCGTGCACTGCGTCTCCTGTCCCCCCTTCATCGGTTTCCTTGGGAGAGAGACCCCCTAAGAGTAAGTAGGCCAGGAAAGGCAGGATTTGGGGAACTTTAGTAACAAGCCTCATAACCCCAAAGAGGAGGCAAGTTTGTGGTGTCCTTTGAGAAACAAACATAAAGAACCCTAGAGAGGTACGACTGTGTAAATTTTTATAGCTTTTGTTTCGCCATTCTGATGTTTGTAAAATACCAAAACAAAGCAAAAGGAATCTCTTTCTCTCTGTTTCTAATTCTCCTAAGCAGTTTAAATCCCCTTTCACTTTCCCCAGGCAAGACTGGAGTGTCTCGCATGTTTCCAGGCTCTGACCTTCCTGACGTTGGTCTTCCAATACTAGTAGCCAGTTTTTTTATTCTTTAAGTGCTAGAGGAGTCATGAAAAATTCAGACACTGGGTTTCCCTGAGACCAATCTGGTGGCTTTTTCTTTGTGCTAACTGCTGCTTTCTATGCATCATTCAAAAGGTACATACCAAGTTGTCAGCCCCTGAACTGCTACTTGGTGTTAAACATGAATATTTGTAGCTTAGCAAGGGACTACATTTAAAAAATAAATTAATATTTGACAAGCCCAAAGAAAGGCCTAACAGGTCCAGAAGTGTCCATTTGAAAGGCTTTTTTTTTTTTAATTTGTAAAAAGTTAAAACTTTTTGTATAACTGGGGTGTTTCTGAGCCACAATTAAGGTCTGCTTTGGAAAAGCCCCGATGACTGTACTTCTCACAACATCGATTATGGTTACACCCATTGCAAATGTGGCAGCAAAGCTGGTTTTTTATGTTGACGGTGGGAGGAATATTCATTCCATGCGTGTGCCACTAATCTTATATGATCGGGAGAAGCCAA
The DNA here is from genome assembly GCA_004027735.1 of Carollia perspicillata. Lineage (NCBI taxonomy): Eukaryota > Metazoa > Chordata > Mammalia > Chiroptera > Phyllostomidae > Carollia > Carollia perspicillata. The sequence goes on along the minus strand of PVKM010029745.1, from coordinate 9,047 downwards.
GCAGGATGATATAAGACTTTTTCCGATTGCATATCAACTATACCTACAGTGGCAAAATTGCCTTTTCCCACATTTCTTAATTAGAATTAGAATCAGCTTAGAACTAATAGAATCTCTTATTAGTCACAAAAGAATGGCTGCCTCTCCAGTTCAAGTGGCGTATCTGCATAACTTATAGCCTTAGGAGCTTATAGTTGCTGGGACTCTTGGCTGACTGCCTTTAACTCTCCCATATTAATGAGTTGTTCTAAATTTAGTCTGCTGTGACAAACTAATATTAATACAGTATTTTATGGCCCAGAGAATTGTTAATACATAGGAATGAAACCCAGAGTCAGGGGAAGGGAGCGAGGGAGTGAGATTACTTTGTCTGATTGTCAAGATATAAGATAATCCAAGTATGTAGATATTAAGACTTAAACATAATGCACTGCTTATGGATTTATATTATGTGAAACATTTTCTATTATTTTAAATCCTCGTGGCATTAGTTTCCTATTTTCAGGGGTTTATAACTGGGCCACACAAATTCACTCTGGGCTGAAACTTGGAATGCTGGGTCTTAACCTGGGGACGTCTTATTTGTTTGTTTGTTTGTTTGTTTGTTTACTTGTTTATTTTATTCAACCAAATGAAAGACAGGTTGCCATTTTTAACCCAGGCCAGTGGCAAAGGAGGAGCACAGGTGCAGAATACAAGTTTGTATACAGAGCTCCCACCTGTTTCAAAAAACGAACACCAAGAAAAGAAAACTATACATGACCTACGGGGGTAACTTTATTTTAAAAGAGGAAAAAAGTGTTACAATGACAGCCAATAAACATGATGAAGGGATTTGTTTCCTTAAGTGCAGATCATATCTTTTAAGTGTGCGTCTTGAGTAACAACCTACGGATGGCTATTGGTTTGGGTGGCCACCCATGGGTGGGCAGCAGATTGTAATAGAATTTGCAGGAGGTGTAGTTGTGTGTATATGTGTGCAAATATAGTTTCCAGTTGTCATTTGTAACTAAGATATAGAAACATTCAATGTGGGATCAACTCAGTTCTCTAGCAAGATGCGATGCTTGCTTTTTAATGAATCCACGAGTTCAGAAGAAAAACAAGTGTCACAGTTATTATCATAGGCAGCTCCGGGCTGCCAGGTGCATCAGTCAGGGAGATTGTGAAGCACACGGCGGTGAGGAAGCGGTGGAGTGGGAGCTCGTGGCAAACACTGGCTGTGAAACTCGATTTTAAAGTCCTGTGGGACAGAGCAAGCAGCCTAGCTGCAGCAGGGTTTTCATCCTAACTAAGAGCATTAAAAGCTGACTGCAAAGCCAGCTCTTTGCTTAAGTCCCAAAGATGTGTGGGTGTCTATTTGGCAGGTGTTTTTTAAAAAAGTCTTTTTATATCTTTAAAAGGAGAGCCCGTGTGGGAAATTGTCATTGTGTTTCTAGGATATATTTTTAGAATATATTGTAATTTATAGAAAAGTGGGCATTTATTGGAAATTGAAAATTTTTTCCCTTTTATGTATATTTCTATAATGCCAAGTTCAGTTAGTAAAATTCTTCTCTTTTTCTGTGTTCATTCTGTCAGTTCAAAGCTGATTAATTCATTGGGAGGACATTCTGTACCAAGCTTCTCAGGAAAACACTGGGAAGGGTTTTCTGCCTGGAATTTCACAAAGACATTTTTTCGTAAGGGAAATGGGAACTGACTGCTCTTCAGAGCAGAGGTGAAAGTCAGCTGCCCTGATCCAGCAAGAGGTTGTCAGACGCCTTTCCTGAGCGTGGGAGTGGCTGAACGGCCGGCCACAGGGCGGCTGGCGGAACCTCTGCAGCAGGTGGAACCAGGACGCTGTGCTCGAAATTTTGGGATCCCCAGGACCGGACGATATATTTCTAGGTGCAATGCTTCTGAAGAAACTGGAAATAACAGCAGCAGCAACAACAACAAAGCGGAACACCTGCAAAGCAATCGATTCCTCTCTATAAACATGTAGTTAAATATATTACCAAAACCCAGAAATACCCACTTTGAGGTTCCCAGTGCAAGGAGACAAAGACGTCTTTTCATAAAATTCTTAACCTCCCAATAGTCTGTCTGTTCATGGGCTAAAATAAAACGTAAACCAATAATCAGATGCGAATTACCAGTAACTATCTGCTAAGGTGAGCAACTCCCCCCTGGGCTACTCCTGATAAAATTTCAATCCCTGCCGCCACAGGACTAGCAGTTAGATGGCTTACCCTTTTTCTATGGTGGGTTTCCTCTACTTGGAAAGTGCACCTCACCTTGTTTAGATTTAGCTGGTGGTTCTACATTGCAGATATTGATGGATTTTTGAGACAAGAAGATGAATTTTTGCCTTGTCAAAAGAGAAAGTAGCTTTTGTATTTTATATTACACCTGCTGAGTTTCACAATCACATTTAAAACCAGCTAGGAAAAGACCCTATTGGATTTGTAAGCTACGTTACAAATTTGAATTCAGGCTTCATTTAGCAGAGCTCGGCCGAGAATCGTGAACTGGGTGTTGTCTGAGAAACACCTGAGCTGGTTTTTGTGTGGAAGCTTCAGGTGAGGTAATCTTCTAGAACTGACAAAACGAGTTCACGCCCTGGGGAAGTTTTTCTTAGCTTTTCCTTGGGATGTAATTTTTTTTCCTTTGTGTGTCTATTTACATTTACTACAACCATCTATTAAAATTTAGATATCTTTCCAATGTGATAGCTGAAATTACGTAGTCACTTAAAATTTTAACTTATTTTTCAAAGAAAAATATAGCACAATTCACAATTTAAAGTACAGTGTATAGTAAGACACTTACTTACCTTTCAGTGCTATCCTCCACCTCTGTCCTTTTTCCCAGATGTAACCGGTATTAAGATGACCTGGTCTCTCCTTTCAGAAACATCCGATGCCCGTGTTGTCCTTGCCCTCTTGTACAAATGGTGGTGTTCTTCACACACTGTTTCTCACTTTGGTTTCTTTCTCTTGGTAATTGACCTTGAAGGTTTTCCATATCAAATCATAAGAGCTTCCTCCTTTTGGGGGGCAGCACTATTCTGTTAAAATTGTACCAAAATTAATTAGCTTTCAACAGGTGAAAAATTAAGATATTTTCACCATTTTGCGTTAAAAACACTGCAGCAAGGCTAGCCTCGTGCATCTGTCATATCACACATATGCCAAACAATATCTGCAGGATAAATTCCTAGAAATGTAATTGCTGGCCGAAAGAAATGCACATTTGTAATTTTAATGGATAGTGCCAAATTATCACCCATAGAGTTTGTACTGATTTATACCCCCTCTAGTACTGGGTGAGAGGCCTCATTCCCCACACTCTGACGGTGCATTCAGTGGTCTGGCAAACCTAATGATCTTTGTCAATCTAACTGGTAAGAAAGGAAAATGCTTCAGTATAATTTTTTTTACTTATTTGTGTGTTTATTTATTTACTTACTTCACCTGAGGACATCTTTTAGTTGCTTGTAGAGAGAGAGGAAGGGAGAGAAAGAGAAACACTGATCTGAGAGAGAAACATCCGTCCGCACCCTGTCCAAGGACTGGGCGCACGGCACGGCCTGTTGCGGCGGATGGGCCGACACTTGAACCAAACAAGGCACAGGCATCCGGGCTTCAGTGTAATTTAGAGTCACATTGCTCTCGTTACGAAGTAAGCATTTGAAAAGGTATTTAATGGCTCTTTGTAATTCATTTTATGTGAACGATCTGTTTATATTTTAAATTCCTTCTATTGAACAAGTCAAATCGCACATTTTCTACCTTGATTCTCAAGTCAGGGATCCAGAATTTTAAATGAGGCAGTCCAGTCAACTTCTTAATTGTTTGTACAAAGCACTGGGAAAAAACATCTCGAGCTGATATAAACATGAAAATCATGATGGAATTTAGCTGTCCTCTGCTTTTTAAAAACATTTTAATTATCAAGTGCTGATCGTATCTGAAGATCTGAAGACAGAGATCAGGAACAGGATCTTTAACTGGTAGCAGGTGAAAGCTTCAGGTTGTCTGGGATTAATGTTGTGTATCTCAAACATTTTCTTTCAGGAGAACGCCTGTCTACCCTTTCACCCCCGGATCTAGTCATGCAGGCCTTTGCCTACATCCTCTGTTAAGTGTAGGTTGACCTTGTGGTCAGATGACTCATATACTGATCTGCCAATGAAGATCACACAACACAGACTGTAGAAATCTGTGGGTAATTGCACCGGTTCTATTTTGACCCTTAACCAAGGTGCTTTACTCTTGTGGTTTATTTTTTTAGCTTAAATGTTTAATTTAAAAAAGAAATCTAAAAAGTAGAGGGGAATACCATAGAATAAAAGCAGTATATGTACAGCATTTTCCCCAGCACTCAGAACTAATGGTCAACTATTTGTCATGTTTGCTTCTGGCCTCTTAAAATAATTATATAACTGGAGTCCTTCCTAGCCTTGAGTTTTGTTTCTTTTCCTCTCTATTGAGGGACAACCACTGTCCAATTTTTAAAAAAGATTATATATGTGTATATAAGCTTTCATATATATGTCATCCATAGACAACATGTAGTACAATTTTGAGTGCTTTTTAAAAGTATAAATAGTGTGACCGACCCTGGCCAGTGTGGCTTAGTTGGTTGGAGTATGGCCCCACAACTGAGTGGTTGTGGGTTTGATACCTGGCCCGGGGCGTAGGGTCCCTGGCCTGGGTGCATACAGGAGACGGGCTACAGAGGTCTCTCTCTCTCCTCCTTCCTCTTTTTCTAAAAGTATTTTTTATTCAACATTATATATTTTTTGAGATTTACCTATGTTGATGTATGAATATATCTAATACATTTCCAGGTTGTTTTTTAAATTTTTTTGTGTGGTATTTCATTATTGAGTATGCTATATTTGTTTATCTTTTCCCTATTGGTGGGTATTTAGGTTGTTTTTAATGTATATTGCTAAAGATTAGCTCATGGGATCCTTATGTAATCCAGTGACACATGTGAGACAAGACAAGTGAGGAAATTCAAACACAGAGAGGTTAACCGACTTGGCTAGAGCTTGTTACAGTCTCAGAAAGAACCCAGGTTTCCTAACTTTTCTTGTGAAGTCTTGCCTCCCTTTATACAGCTTTCCATTCTTCAAAGCCTGGAGTGCCCTTGAGAATTGTAAGCGAGCCCACCTGCACACAGTGTGGGCTGAGAATGCCCCAACTTCTGTCCTTCATACATGTGTCTCACACACATCTATCTTTTTTAGTTTTTCTGCTTTCAAATTAGTTTTAAGACACTAATTAAGAAATTACTGTCTGTGAAACATATTTTAATAGACAAATACTAAAAATCTCAACAAAATTTTCCTCCTGGGGATTTAAGCTCAGAGAAAATGTTAACAATCTCTCCCATAGCAAATTTCTCTAACTTAATTATTCATGCAGAGATGTGTTCTCGATGCATTGCTGACGTTTTTATCCAGGAACAGGGCTTTAGTAAACTTTCCCCCAAAACTTCAATTTCTATTTTTTTTGCAATGACTAAAACATTTAATGAGAAAGGGTAAGATTACATCTTCCTCGAGCCAGAAGTTTTCTCCTGCACAGCGAGATGACCACGGTTAACTGGAGGGGGAGGAGCTGAAAGTCAGCAGCCCTCAGTGATGAGTACAAGACTTTGAAAAGAAGAGTTGTTTTTGTATACAGCGTTGCTCATAGACCTGCGGAGCATTTGATGGAAAACAACACAGATGGATGACTTGTCCAAAAATCTCACAAGGTGCCAGCAGTTATACCAGAGCCCACGAGGACTATGTAATTACAAAATCATTTCATTTTGGTTTTCTTATTTTTCTTGAATAAGAGAGGGATAGTTTTCTGGATGTGTTTAAATGTATGAAAGGAGAACAAGATTTCCTATGTAACTTTACCAAAGTAGGAATATTTCTCTTTACATTCATGGAGCGATTTGATACAAATGTCAGCGTGTGGCTGGTGCTGGGTGTGGAACTACCCACACTGCATATCTAATTGAGAATGGTATGCGGGCAAAAGCAGGAAACTGTCACAGCACCACAGTCTTGGTGGAATTGCTTCTGCAGAAAGAAATTAGCCTGTCTGCTTAGCCCTACCTTCAGAGGGCCTTCCATGGCTGTAGAACATGGTCCAAACTCAGACCTTACTCTCCTGGGGAGCAAGCATTCCTGCCTCCCCAGTATTGAATCAGGTGTCCTCCTATATGCTCTGAGATCCATATGTATGTCCCCCCCGTAAGCATTTATGAAAACATTTCGTAATGACCTGATTACATGTCTGCCTCCCCCAGCTTGGTGGTAGGAGCTATATGCTAGAACTACAGGTCCAGCCTTTTCACCATTCCATCACACATCACTAGCAGGTGTGTGGGTACAGAGTGGCAGGCATAAGGGCTCGTTAAGACATAAAAGATGAATGAATGAATGAATGAATACTCGAGTACGAAGATTGTGTCATAGGAGGAAATTTGCACTGTCAGGATTTACAGTTTAACATACAATTAAACATGCTAAATGCCTGTTACTGCTAAGTGAATCAAGGTATTAAAATTCTGTGAAGAAGTTTGAAAGTAAAGATTTTTCTCCCCACACCCTTGCTAAATTAGAATTCACTAGCTGAACTTTCTATTTTAGGATATAGCCATACTCCTGTATTGCTTAAGAACATTATAATTCTTTTTCTAAAGGAACATTGTAATTCTTGATTTTATGGCAAAATGAATAGCTAGAAGTAAAGAAATGCTTTTAACACAAACATCCTGTGGAATTACTACTTCTGTATTTTTTTTTTTACTGACAGAGGGGGAAGCCGTATCATTACTCATTTAATTTCATAAAAATTCTTTACCTGTATCACCAGCTAAAGGAAATGAGTATATCAAACTTTAATATCAGTTACTATTATTAGGTATCAAATGCTGGAGCCTAAAATGTCTAAGTGTCATCCTGGTGAAGCTACCCTACCACTGTAATTCTGCTATTATACTACTTATACCATGATTTTAGAAAGAAAATTTAGACATTAGAAACAAAGCAAAAATGAAATAATATTTTAATCTAAAATAACTAATCTACAGTGAAGATGATCTCATTCATGTCTCTTTTATTGAAGCTCGGGAGTGTTTCCTCATCCCAGGCCCCACTGGAGCCTTTTAAAGAGTTTTCTCACTAGAGGGCAGCATTTGACTAAATGTCCAACGAGAAGGTTTCCTGGTGACCTGGGAATGTCCGTGCAGATCACTTTAATAACTCAGCAGCCTTACATGGAGTTCTAATTCAATTTGTTGGGCTGGGACCCAATCTGGTTTGATGAGCCTTTAGAAAGGAATTTTAAGGATTTACTCCACTAATAAATATGAATTGTTTTTAGGTAGGTATTATAAGAGGTTTGTAGAAGTCACGCTTATCCCAGAGCTTCTATGGCCTGGCCTTGTAGATGTACAGAAATTATTAAATTATTTATTATTGTAACTGAATAAAACACAAGTGGAGTTACTGGTTGACCAGGACTCTATTTTGTTTTAGCCTCTCCAATCACATTTATTTCCAGTTGGTCTTATCTATCTCATCTTATTTCCCCTGAAAAAATTTTTTAAGTGTGATCCCTGCAGAAGAGTGTAGGGATGACAGCAAGAGCAGCTGGGGGGACTCTCTTATGGAAGGTGGTCCTCCTTTGATCTGAGCCTCGAGGGTAACAGAGGTGGTTCTTGGGCAACAATGCTTTCTATACCTCAGAGTGCATGCCCAGAGGCTGGTCCACTGGGTGAGGGTTAGGAGCCCCACAGTAACCTCATCCTCAATTTTCAGGAGCAAGAGAGTAAGCCATTGCTTGGTTCTCATCATTATTCCATCAGTGTCGGGACAAAAACTCTCCTTTTACTCCAGCACGGAGCTGAATGTATGGAGAAGACATCTGGGGTATACACTTTTCAATGGAGATTAGATATGACATCCAATTAAAAAACTACAACCTACCATTTGTTAATAGGAGAATTGCTATGGATACCAATGTTGGAGGAAATGGCATTATCTTAAATAGTCATTAAATAGTCTTTTTTAAGTATGATGATTTATTGCTCAAAGGAACTGTTCAGATAGTCCCAATTGACATTTATACCCCTAAGCATACATGCATGGAAACATGTACACATGTGTATAGCATGTCATTGAATTCGTATTTTGAAATCTTGATATAAGTTTATTTTAGTGATAACATGTTTTCCAGTGATACTCATATTTGAGTTCTTATAACACTGAAAAACACAGTGTTGCTCTTCCTTTTCTAATTTATGTTTGGATGAATTCTCCAAAAAAATTCTCCTTTAAGGTCCTATACTAGGCACTGATGGCTATGTAAGCAGAAGTAAATTTTAAAAATATTATAACTGTTGGGGTGTAGACTTCTGGTCAAGATGGTGGAATAGGACTTCCGGCCAATATGAAGGCATAGGTGGAAATATTGTGCCTCCTCCCACAACCAAGATTAAGGACAACAAAGATTTACAAACAATAACACAACCAGAACACAGAAAATTGTACTACAGAAGTCTGACAACCTTTCAACCAGACTGGTAAGAGGGGTGGAGTCGGTGGTCAGTGGAGAGGGAAAGTGGCAGGAAAAGGCAGTGGCTTGCAGACCCAGGAGCACCGGGGATCATAGGTGGCACAGAGCTTGCAGACCCCAGTTGAGGGGAGGAGACGAGCAGAGCACGCAGGGCATGCAGGGTGGTTGGCCGACCATGGACACACACTCACCCAAAGATAAACTAGGCAAGAGCGGGCAGTGAGATGGACCACACAGCTCAGGGCCCCAGTGACGGGAAATAAAGCATAAAAACACTGATTGAAAAGGTGCTGGGAGAGACTCCCAGCCTCACAGGAGAAGTCGTTGGGGAGACCTGCAGGGTCCTGGAGCATGCACAGGCCCGCACACCTGGGAACCAGTGCCAGGGGGGCCCAGTTTGCTTGTGGGAGGCAGCAGAGGGGACACAAATCTGAGAGAGAGTGTGGAACACTCACCATTGTTCCCTCTCTGACC
>PVKM010029744.1:0-17608 GCA_004027735.1 Carollia perspicillata | reverse complement strand
GGGGGGAAAAGGCAAAGTTACAGCTTTGTTCTGAATTAGAAACCGCATTTAAATCAGCATTTATTATCGCCTTTTTTATTCAGATAGGACTGCAGCCGATGCAAACCACATATGAGGCACCTGTTTCTTTCAACATAAAACCATGAGGAATAAATGTCTCCCATTATAAGGATTCAATTCAAAAAAGAATTCAATTAATCATAAAAATATTTGCTAAATATGCACATTTGAAGAGATTATCTGTCCATTTTTGCTAATTCCCCAAAGAGTTGAACTGTTGAAGGCAGACAAAAACATAGATCAGTGTTTCATTTCATTCAGTTGCAGATCAGAGAGAACAAACCTTTCAATCCCTAAAACCCAGCCTAACACACTAGGGAAAATTCTTAATATTAGAATGCAATAATTACTGAAGAATGCTATGAGAACACATGACCATGGACCAGCCCAGCCAACAGGAAGCCGGAACCTAGCCCCACCACCCTACGCATGAAGTCCTCTGGACATCTAGAGGTCTGCCCACTGGCTGTCACCATTGAAAGGGCTTCCTTTAAGTAGTCTATAGCACAACTTTGAATTCAAATTGGCAGAAACGGGTAAAACTTACACATCCATTAGGATGACTACTATCAAAAAACAGAAAATAACACATGCTAGCAAGGATGTGGAGAGACTGAGCCCCTGGTGCACTGCGGTGGGAATGTAAAATGTCGCTGTGGAAAACAGTATGGCTCCTGGCGTCAAAACATTAAAAATAGCATTGCTATATGCTCCTGAAATTCCACTTCTGGGTATACATGCCAAAGAACTGAAAGCAAGATCTTACAGAAATATTTCTATACCCATGTTCTAAGCACTCATAGCAGCGTTATTCACAGTAGCCAAAAGGTAAAAGCAACCCAAATGTTCACTGACAGATGGATACACAAAATGTGGTACATACACTTAAAATTAATTAAGATGGTAAATTTTACGCTATGTATATGTTACCACAGTTTACATTTTTAAAGGATAAAATCTAGCTGAAAATTTCTAATGTGAGAGCCCCCTTCGATGTCTACCATGTTATAGATACAACCATTAAATCTGAGGAAAAGCAAGTTGCCCTGCTTTCTTTGTTATGCTCCCTTGCCTGAGGACGCCGTGGGGATGAGGAGGATGCACTTCATGAGATTCCCTTCCAAAGCCAAGGAGGTGGTAAAAGAGACACTTCCGTCACGGCCACACTGAAACTCCTGCGCCTGCAGCCTGCTAGCTTCCCAGCCTGAGCCATAAGCTCCCCTTACCCCCAGGTTTTAATATTCCTGAGTCCTGAATATGACATAGCCGTTTCACCTGGGTTCCCATGCTTCCAAACTTTTATTCATCCACCCTACCTGCATGATCCCAAACCCAGACGTCTGAATTAGAGGTAAGCTATTCACCTCGGGAACAAACTCTCCAAGACCAAATCAGCTACGGGACTCTGTCCCCTTCTATGCCTCTATGTTTGGGGGGAAATATTATCTAGATTCTGGTATGATGAAGATTAAATGGGAGAACAGATGAAAATCACTTAGAAGAGAGACTGACCCATGGTAAGCATCCAATACATGTTAGCTGGGATGAGAAAGACCAGGAGGAGAAAAAGGGCATTCCCTCAACCTCTGACTGATTGATCCTAAAGTTTAACCATTTCGGTGTTATCCCCCTGAACTGTCCCACCGACTCCAGTTAACTCCACTGGAGTGCCCAGCAGGAGGGAGCAGAGCTAGTGCTCGAGTGCTGGAGCCGACGCACCCTGGCTCATGACAGCCGACCGATCACAGCTCCTCCCAGCTTAGCCTTGGCAGTCTGGAATCAGCCATGTGGGAGTATTTACACGGCGTAAGTCAGCACACATTCCCACTTTGTGCTCCCCTCCAGCCTCGTGCCCAAAGCTCGCTGTTAAACATTTATAAGCCTACCACCTATCAACGGTGTGACCCTTGTTCAACAAAAAGAGTACTCTCCTTCTCTTACATTCCCTCTCTCCCCCTGCCTCCCAATAAGTTAAAAAAAAAAAAAAAAAAAAAAAACCTTCAGGAACTGTCATAGGACTCCTGGTATGCCTTCTTCCCTGCCCAGGAAATTCTATCCTTCAGAAGTTTGATTTTCCCAACCAAAGTCAAATCACACCATAATTTTGGAGGGAATTCATGGTAGAAAATGGAAGTCAAGGTCAGAAACAAAGTTAATCAAATTCAAATGCCAAAGTCAAAGCCAGGAAACAATGATGCAATTCAGTCTCCCAGGTTAGGACAACATAAATTCAAAAAAAAACCTAAAATAAAATAAAATAAAATAATAAAATAAAATAAATCAATCTCTGAGAGGAGACTCGGTTCTCCAAATTCAGGTTCCAAAATAGCACCTGAGCCCAGCTTCACTGGATTCAGAGAGATGCAGACATTGCAGTCAGAACCATGGAAATCGAGTGACAATTACACATGCCCCATTCAATGCAAAGACCTGGAGAGCCCTAAGCTCATTCCGCCAGAGTGACAATTACACGTGCCCCATTCAACACAAAGACCTGGAGAGCCCTAAGCTCATTCCGCCATCATCTGTACAGAACCAGAATGAAGTCCTGTCCATGTTAAAACAGGCACCCTCTAAGGCCCAGCACGGACCCTGCCATAGGAGAGTGTCAGCAGACCCTCCATACCCTCCTTAACCAAGTCCATGAGAACTCAAATGCATCGCACCTGATTCCCCTCAAGAATGGCGTCCTCCACTTCAGCTTTGTTCAAGTCCACGCAGGAAGCTACAATGGCAAATAAGTAGGCATGCCTGCCATCCAAACGTGCCCGCTTGGCTTCCTTCTCTTCCTTCAGTCTTTGCTACAGGAAAGAAACAAAAATGTTATGTGGCAACTGCTGTTCTAAAATGGATTCGTTTTGCAATAACTTCATACAATTGTTGCTTTTTCAAGTCTTAGTAGTCAGAAAACAAGTATCTTGTTTTAATGATACCAGTTTTATGCACTGTCTTCTATTTTTAGAAATAATGTTATTTCTATCATGAAAATAGCATTGTTTTGAAATTGCATACTACAGATAAGCCAAAAGAAATAAAACTCATCTGTCATCCAGAAATTACTACTGTTAACATTGTGTTCTAAATCTTTACAGACGTATTTCTATGCATATATAAGCATTCAACAAAGCATTCAACACACACAAAAAAAGAGACTCCCATTTTTGTAAATATTCCCTAAGCCATTAAAGAAATATTCTTCTACACTAAGTTCCATCTTTACTGTCTACAGATTCATATATGGTCTTGAAATTAGTTTCTGAATATCATTAATTACTTTTAAACTAATTGTTAATTACAATAATAAGGCATCTTCAATATAAGCAATGTTAGCAGGTTGAAGCATACATATCATTCCAAAGGCACTGTACTCATAAGACATATGCAAATGCATGCACACATCTCTATATTATACTATAACATGTTCCATGCATTATCCCTTAATAATAACATCACAGACTTATTCCAGTTTAATACAGACCACTCCTATGTAACAGATGCAAAAAGTTCAACAATATGGATGTACCATAATGTATTCAACCGTTCTGCCCTTGGTGGATATTCAGCTTCCAATTCATTTCTTGAATTAAGTGCATTACCTTTAATGCCATGAATGCAGATATAATTTTCTAAGAAAGAAATGGAGAATGAAAAGACAAAAAGAGAAAGAAGTTTGGGGAACACCAATATGCCAGGGCAAGGAGGGAAAGAATAATAAATAGGGAAGGCTGAGTGGGAAAAGAGACAGAAAGGAAACCAGGAGGCAGCACCACCGACAAACCATGAAGAGTGGCCAGTAGTGCTAATGTGACAGAAGAGTGGTTTGGTCACCTAGGATATCCCTAGTAATTGCGTCTACAGGGTGGCTGCAGAATCCCACATTCTCTTTTGCAATGTAGTCATCCTCCTAACCTTTCAAGAGATGGACTCTATTTACCCTCCTATTGAATTTAGCTTGCCCTGTGACCAGTTTTCACCGAAAGAATGTAGTGAGAAGTAAAACTACATAACATCCTAGGCTAGACCTTCAGGAACCTTCAGCTTCTGCCTTTGCACTTGGGAATGCTCTTGGAACCCAACCACCTTGCTATGAGAAGTCCATGCTACATGGGGAAAACACATGGAGAACAACCAAGGTATCCTGGTCCACAGTTCCAGCTGACCTCCTAGCTGAGACCCAGCAGCAACTTCCAAACTTCCTAGGCATTCCAACCTAGTCCAGCCTACAGATAACTGCAACCCAGACAAGGCCACGTGAAACAGAAGAACAGCCCAGCTGAGCCCAGTCCCCCACAGAATTGAGAGGAATAAAACAGCTGGTGTTGCTTCAAGCTGTTGAGTTCTGGTGGGGTTCATTATGCAGCAGTAGGTGATAGAATAATCCTTGTTAGAATAATTTTATTGGTTGGACAGAAAGTAAATGGATGTATCCTTGAGAAAAGGATGATTGGGAAAAGAGAATGTAAAGCTACTGAACATCGACTACTCTTTCTAGAAACTCAACTCTAAAGGAAATGTTTTCAGAGCTCTACTGAAAAGCATGCTAAGCACTGAGTATGTTCTTACAAACACTGATTGCTCTGTCTCCTAATGACAAGTGATGGGAATTGCTAGTAGACAGAGTGGAATTTAGAGTCAAAGAATTATTTAAAATACGAAAACTTTTAGAAAAAGTAAAGCTAAAAGTTAAAGATTTCATTTTTCTGAGACTGAAGGGACGACTTGAGAGAAGTTGGGGGTAAGGTTTAAAAAAAAAAACAACCAAGCAATATATCTATTTCCTTGACATTTCTCTAAAAAGAAACTACCCTGTTTTTCAGACTATAAGATGAACTTTTTACCACATTTTTTGCCTCAAAATTTTTTCCCTATTTTCCTCCTCTAAAGCCTAGGTGCGTCTTATGGTGCAGACCCCAGACACACCTAGGTTTTAGAGGAGGAAAATGGGGGGGGGGGGAATTGACCACGAAACATATGGTTAAAAAAGTGCATCTTATAGTCCAACAAATATGGTAACCCATGTCCTGACACAAAATACAAATTCCACAAACTTCAAGTACAAGTAAATTTAAATCTCTTTCAAATGTGGCTAAAACGAGGAGCATGTCCCGTTGTTCTGACTATTTTCTACCTTCCTTCCCGTCTGGGCGGAATAAAATGCTTTTCTCAGAGTGCTCTCTCCGAGTTGGCACTAAATGTCTTCAGCAGCTTAAGAACACAGTGGGAAACCGGGGAAGCCAGGAACTGAGCAACAAAACAACACGGCAAATACTGGGTAGCCAAAAAGAACTTTAAAAAGTGGAGCTCCAGCATAGTTGGGCAGGCGGTAAACTAAAGGCTTCCAAAGAATATAGAAACTTAAATAAGGTTCTGCCTCAACTCCACATTACTATAAGACCTAATTTTATAAGATTCCACAGGGAAAAAAATATGAATATTCTGGTGGAAGAAAGAAGAGATTAGTCCCAAAACAGAACACTAATTATTCTATTTTTACTTAACTACCACAGAAAAAAAATACTTCCAAAGCAGGTTAATGTATACAAGACAAATTACCAATGCGTCTTTATGGCACATGTTTCCAGAGCTATATTAGGGAGCGTGTTGAGCACAGAATATGTTCTTACATGACGCTGATTGTTCTAACTCCTAATGACAAGTGACAGGAAGCAGACCCAGGGCCACACACATGAAAGGCCACAGCGTTGATCGGTCTCAACTTTCGCTGCCTTATGCTGAGGTGACCTGGTACCACGAGGGACTTCTTTTCCCTACCACACAAAGTCAATAATATCAAACAAATACTTAGCGATCAGATCAGTGCATTGTCAGTCTCTAAACTCAAGCCTGCAGCTTTCTGGTTGCTTGGGAACAGCAGCAACAGCAGTCAGATGACTAGCTATCGGGAGGTGGCTTGTCCTGCTGGCCTTTCAAAGGTCTAACGCTCTGGGAGAGGGAGAGCAGAGTGGGATTAAGAAGGCCAGAGACAAAGTATGGATTGTTTTTTAAGAGTCACATTCAAATTGTTTCGCATTGCATAAGCGAGCACCAACTGATGAGGGTGGGGAGAACGGGCAGAAACCTATTCGATGTCCCAGGACATCTGCAACAAATCATTAAAACATCTCTGCATTTTGTTGACAAGGTATGTTACTACCACCTTGGAATTAAAGAGTGATTAATGTGCTGCCTCACCCAAAACTAGGAGCTACTTTCAAGGCAGGGCAGACAAACAAGCCCTGGTGTCGGAGTGGGGCCGTAGGTTCCAGGCCCAGCTCTGCCCCGATTGCAAGACCTTGCCTCTGTCATTTAACCTCTCAAGGCTTCAGTTTCCGCAGCTCCAAAATCAAAGTGTTGAACTAGGCGACAGCTACGTTCCATTCCTTCTCTAACATTTGGGCTACTTCTCATCAGTTCAAAAGTTAACAGACCAGAGACTTGAGATTTTAAAGAACAAATCTCAATGAAAACCCAATGCCATGTGTTTTCATAACAAAGCTCTGTGATCTTTTCTCATGACAAACCCATCCATCCAATTTTCAATATGCTGACCTTTGCCTTTAACTCTGTAGAACCCAAGCCCAAGTCTACACATCTGTGTGCAGAAACTGAGTGTGAATTACCGTATTTTGCTGTGTACAATGCACAAACACTTTTCATGTGCATTATATATAGGATTATTTTACCCAGGGTATGTAATCATTATAGCCATGTACAATGCACATCCTTACTTTTCCCTGAAAAATATGGGGAAAAATGCACATTATACACAGCAAAATATGATACACATTTCATTTTGACTGCAGGTTTATAATCCCCAACTATGTGAAAGACCTTATCTCATCTGTAAAAAGAAGAAATAGGAAAGGTATTTGTGAGATTATATGAAGGCAACCAGCACGGAATTAAAATGGCATTGCCAAGGCTTTGACCCTGAACATCAAGTGAAACAAACTTTTTAATAATGATTTTTTAACTGCACAAATGTTTAAACTCCCTCTACCCTTAGAAAGCTCAGACCCAAGCCCACTGACACCACTGGCAGCCAGACGTGGATGGAGGATGGAGCCATCTAGACAAAGAGCTTTTCGGTGGTGGAGCAGGGACGCCCACTCCGCAATCCTCATGAGGGTGTCAGACTACACTTTGCTCTGTTCGCCCTGGTTGCACTGCTAGTTGTGAATCTGCTGGTCATCATGGCTTACTGTGTTTAGGTCAACAGTCACAAAAGTCCTATGAAGGAGGCACTATTATCATTACACAAGGAAATCGAGACCATGGACCTATTAACGACTTTCCCAAGAGCCCACAGCTATGTCAGTGGCTGGGCTGGAGATCAAGCTCTGGCGTGTCCCAGGGCCAGGCCAACAAGCAGGGCATCCCAAGCAACAAACAATTTGCATCCATTCAAATTGATATCCCATAAACCCTTTTTTCCTTTAAATCCACTCAAGGGTTTCTAGGGTACAGTGTGGGGAGACCCCACATACACTGCATGGGTTACAGGAGTTGTGGGTGGGGAGTAGAGTAAAATAGCACCACTTTCTGAGTTACACGGGTGGTGTTTTAGTGCCAGGATGGACTGGTGTCCAGCTGGTTTCCAGGGGACGTGCCCTGTGTCCGGCTCTCCCATCACATTTCTCATCTCAGCAAATGGCAACTCCAGCCCCATCCTCAGCTCCTGAAAGTATCTCCGAGGCGGGCTCCCTGCTGGGGCAGCCAGTAGGCTGGGCTCCATGCTTCCCGCTCCTCGCTGCTTCCACTGAACAAGTTCACTTTTATCTACGTCATACCGTATATACCAGGTCCCCTTAGGCTGCCTTCACACAGCAAAGTGTATGGGGCAGGAAATGGGTTCTGCAGCACATTATATATATAATCTTATATATTATAATTATATTATATTATTATAATTATAATATAATATGTTATATTACAATCTAATGATATATAATATCATAATCTTATAATATATATTATATTATATATTATAATCTTATGATATATTATTATAAGATAATATATTATATATTACATATTATATATAACAATATGTTATATATTATATATAAGATAATGCATTATATTATCGTGTATTATAATAATATATATTATATATAATACCCTTATATATTATTATAGCCTATAATATGTGTGTGTGTATATCCCTGTTTTTAAAAAGGGTTTTTTTAGGTGACATGATTATCCATGTAGCAGGTCTGAATCTGGGAAAGAGATCTGTTTTAATGAGGTCTGGTACACATATTTGAATGAATACACTCTATCTGTTTGGTTTGGGTGGCTTGTTCTTTTATGTACATATATGCATATGGCATGTCACAAACACAGGAGAGGCGAGAGGAGTACAACACATATTAAAATCCCCACTGGCAATAACTGTAAATAATGTGGAGTCTATGAATTACAGTTGAAACTCCTTGTCTTAAATCTCCAAAGTAAATAACCTCTGAAACTGATTTTGCTTTGCCTCTCAATATCAGTCTCAAGTCTATAGATAATGAGTCACCTGATGAGCATAGTGCTAAGGAGGCCAAGGATGTGGGTTTGCTCATCTTAGGCCTGTTAGCATCACTTGATTGATTCCATTTTCCTCAGCTGTGGATGAATCAGGAAAAATCCATAAGAACAAAGAAATTATTCAAAGAATATGCCTAACTGAAATGCCTAGTCATTGGTAAAATATGTAGTTCTTTTCTTTTTTAAGGAGGCTACCCAAAAAGCCCAGGCTGCTTTAGCTCATCTATCTACCATATATATTACCTGACCCTCCTTATCTTCTAAACAGTAAAATAAAATAAATATCAACTGAATCTCACCATTCCTACAAAAGTCTCAGCTCCACAGGAAGTGATGTTTTCTATTATAATTTTTTGCAATTTCTCCAGTGCCCGGGACAGACCTACCATGTAGTAGAGCCTCCACTGATACCTAATCAGTAGATAAATTAACCAAATTAATCATTTTGCAAGTCACTCTGAAGTAATTAAGGGCTGAAGCCATTTATTTCAGCTCAATATGAGTCCACAATTGCAGGCTCAGAATTCAGTCAAAAAGCTCTAGGTCTTCCATGCTGTTGTGACTCCAGCATAAACCAAGGCATGAAATCCTGCCATGAGCATGGAGCAGAGCTCTCTCAATTCACAGCAAGTACAACTGACCACGCTCAGCCTGCATCCCACTTAAGGGTGATGAACTAGGAACACTGAGGGGAGCAGGCATCCTACTCTGTACCACTTAGAGCCCTATCTACAGGGTTTACCCAATCTCCATGTCTTTCAACAAAGAGAAGCCTCCCTTTGTCTTCCAGCATTTTCATTTCTACCCACAGGGTTGCCCCTCCGGGAGAGGCTGCTGTGTGATGCTTCCTGGACATCCAAACTTGCTCTTTAATTGGCTGGAAGAACCACATTTTAACAACCCTCTGCTCCTCAGTGTACTTTTCCCATCTTGCCTTTTCTGCCTCCCCTCTCATGTCATTTCTCCAGGTGAAGGGCCACAGCTGCAGAGGAAGTGCTGCACCTTTTTGGTGTATTAAGAGCACTTCAGCAAAGTGGCTTCTGGGAGGGAAAGACGTTCCAGGCTGGCTAATCCACTCACAGCAGGTGCTACAGTGAAGCCTCCTTTATTTCACAAGAGCTGCGCACACACACACCGGCTGCAAAGAGACAGCACTCCAACCGAGCAGGTCCCATCAATTTCCTGGTGTCCTAAGAGTAAGCTCTGGAATCTTCTCTATTCTCTCTGGAGTGTTTTTCAGGGACCCTCAATCTCCTGTCATGTACTAACTCCCTTACCTGTCATTCATTCCAAGCAAATAAAGATCCTCTCTTCACCTTCTACTACGTGTGGATGATTCACCGAAGCCAACCCAGAATGTACTGTGGGGGTTTCCCCATCACCACAACCTCCTCTGCCTCCAACCTTCCATCATCCAAATTCTAACTCGGACTTTGTTTTCTGCATACCAAGTTTCTAGACCTGATCGAGACTTAGTGGACCTTCCCATGGCCCTGTACTCTATGTTCCCCCAGCCCCACAATGCCTCTACTCCAAAACCTGAAATAACACACTTGTGGAATTCCAAGAGCTCCTCTGGCAGCAGAGACCAAATAATTCAAGGGGCTTTCACCCACATGATAAAGAATATATAATATCTCACTACTCACATTACATAGGACACAAGGGTGAAATTCCCAAACTTCCCTTATTCACCGCAATAAACCAGAATGCGTAGAGCTGGCTGCTCATTAGAATCCCTGAGCGCTTTAAAATACTGATGCCTGAGCCTCTCGCCCCCAGGAAACTCTGACTTCTCCCATCCAGAGCGGGGCCCTGGCCTCGCTTTTCCTCTAAGGCTGCTCGGACAGTTCCAGGGTGCAGCACCGCCTGGAAACACCGCTCCAGAGAAGCTCGTGGTGTGGATTGACGGTGACTGAGCAGTAAGTGCTACCAGGCTCTCATGTGAGGGAGGACCTTCATGGAGAAAGCCCAGGGGTGTAAAGTTTGGCCTCCTTCAACTCCAGACCTCTTGTCTTTGCCTCGTTAGTACAGTTGTGCTCAAATTGATAGGAAGGACCATGTTCAGCCTCATGAGGCCTGGAAGTGCTCTTCCCGCCACATCACGGGGCACAGAGCCCAGCACCAAGTAGTCATTCAGTAGGTATTTGTGGAATGGGTGAAGTCTGCACTTAGTCACACTCTCTCAGGGTCTAGCGATGGTGTGATTACCACACAGGCATCATGGGCATTAACTCATTCAGGCTCAAGGGTACTACTCACTTGGGTCATAACAAATAAGATGTGTCTCCTCCTCACTCCCCAGCTAAGGTTTATAGCCATTCACTTCCTGACACTCCAAGGAAATTGTTTTGACCTTGTACATGTGAAATGTGTTCACCGGGCCAAACACGTCTGGGCTCGATTAACAGAGGACATTGAAAAGGCTCTGGCTCTTCTGCCAGAGAATAACAAAACTGCCATCCTCTCAGCTTGCAAAAGATACCTGAGGGCAAAGGTTCTTTTTTCTGTCTTAGCTTCTACTGTTCAGCCCAGGGGAACAATGGCAGCCTCCCTGCAGAGTTTCTCAGAAGAAAAGGAGTCGTACCTCCCAAGGGATCGGCCCTCCCCCTGCCTCTCCCCACCCCCCACAGTCTCTGCCCCCAGGAGAGGCACTGTTTGGCGAAGCCTAGCAATCTGAAATCTGATGAGTGACAGCATTCCCCCGCACAAACACATACAGGGCAGAACACAAACACCCCTGCAGCAGCAGCCAGCTTGTCCCCACTGCAAAAACAGCGGCAATCAGGTGAATTTCAGTCAAGAAGATGCTCATAAATCCCCCAAGTTATTTTTCTTCCTAAAAGCCAACAAAATCAACCAGCAACGTTCTTCATTTCAGTTTGATTTCAGGGAAGGTAGAAAACCAGAAGCCATAAGTATGAAATGCATGTCCTTTGTATGTAAGTTGGGACTGAACATCTTCATTGGTGAGAAAAGCAGAGAGAAGGCGGACCTCATCTCTGCGGCACATTTTTGCAATTCAGTCAGTAAATACACACAGCATTATTTCAGGTTTTCTCATTCAAAAGAATTTGTGTTTGTTAAACAACAAAAAGGGTATATGGCTTGACTGTTCCAGACCCATAGAGGGTAGGCACATGTGGTAGTTATTTTCATGTAATTCTGGATAAAGTCGATTATTACATTACAATAACCTAATTACAATATAGCATCATTACAGTAATAGTTGTAGAGCAAGGTTAAGTATATAGAGATTTACAGTTTTTAAGTTAAGTAGCTTTGGACCTTTGCCATTGAATATTTTAGGTCTCCAAGTTATAATTTAATACTTCCTCATATCAGTTCACTGCACAGAAAATGTAGTCATTATTTACATAATATACTGCAGCATTAAAGTTATTCTGTTAATATCATACTTCAATGGAGTAAAAAGAACCAGTGTCCTAAATATATCAATGAAACCTCTAAAATATTTAACTTTTTCCCAAAAGGTATCTTGTGCTGGAGAAGAAACTAATTTATTAAGTATACTCAAGATTCTACCATCGATTTTAACGTTTTAGACATGGTGGTAAAGTACAGGAAACTTTTTGGACCTGTGAAAAGTTTAATTCATTCACTTTATTGCACAAGCATAAATAAAGGTGCGTTAGTGCCAGGCTCAGTGTTGAGGGGTGGCCACTTCAAAATGGAGAAAATGCCACCCCTGTTCTCCAGGGACCCACAATCCAGTGAGGGAAGGAGACATAAAGACAGATGTCATTCCACTGCAAGGCCCTGACCAGGGCTCTAGCGGATGAAAACGTGAAGTGCTGAGAGGGCACAGAGAAGGCAGCTGTCACCTCCTCAAAGTGTCAGGAGACTCCTCAAAAGACAAAAATATAGCAATTCAATCAAAAATGGGCAGAGGACATGAAGAGACCTTTCTCCAAAGAAAACATTCAGATGGCCAACACACATACGAAAGGTAATATCATTAGTCGTTAGCACGATGCAAATCAAAACCCCAGAGAGATGCCACCTCACACCTGTCCGAATGGCTATCACCGAAAAGGCAACAAATGACAGGTGCTGTCAAAGATGGGGAGGAAGGGGAACCCACCTGCGCTGCTGCTGGTGGGACCGCAAACCGGGGCAGCCGCCGTGGGAAACAGTTGGAGGGTCCTCAGAAAACTAAAACTAGATCTACCATGGGACCCAGCAATTCCACTTCTCAGTATGTATCCCAAGAAAATGAAAACACTAATTCAAAAAGACATGTACACCCTTATCTTCACTGTAGTATGACTTACAATTAGTTACAGTAGGCAAGATACGATAGCATTATTTACAATAGCCGACCCACCTAGCCAACGTAGGTGTCCGTCAATACATGACAGCATAAAAATGATGCAGTATACACATCTAACGGAATATTACTCAGGAATAAGAAAAATGAAATCCTGCCATTTTGGACGGCATGGATGGACTTGGCGGATATTATGCTCAGTGAAATGAATCAAAGAGAGAAAAACAAATACCACGTGATTTCACTTACATGTGGAATTTTCTTTAAAAAAATCAAAATGAAACAAATCAGACTCATAGAAACAAGAACAAACTGATGGTTGCCAGAGGGGAGGGGGATGGAGGGATGGATGAAGAAGTTCAGAGGGCGGGCATACAGTCGAGAACAGTGTGATAACTTTGCACAGAGAAACAGTTACTAGACTAAATGCAGTGAGCACATCCTAAGATACATAAATGTTGAATCACTATGTTGTACCCCTAAAACTAATACTGTATACCAAATACGCTTTAATATTTTTAAAAGAATGAATAATGCTTGCAAACAAGCTCAGGAGCTTGGCTGTAAAATACTGACTCTGGGAAGGATGCATCAGAATATTGGGCTGGGGAAGCGGAGGGTGGCTGGTGGCTCGGTGCTCAGGAAATGCAGACACAGCATTCCCGCTGCTTTGTGGCGAAACAGCAGACTGGAAGCCCGGGCAGAGCCATCTGGGCTTTGGGGATGCATAAAAGACACAGTGATCAAGCCCCAAGGAAGCATCGGTTTGGCTGAGAAGGGAGTCCCGGCAGAACCACCATTTTCTTCTGACATTAACTGGCAGTGGATGAGGTTTCAAGTCTCTCTCTGTACATTCGCCTAATAAAACGCTGCTGAACTGAGCCAGGTGCTAGAGAAGCTCACTCTTCAGTGTGACTCCAAAGGCATATCCTGGTACCCCCAGGTCTGTGACCTCATTTCCAGGCCTATAGAATGTGGGTGGGGAATATTCACACACCCCAGAAAACTCGCAGCCTGAAATCTGCCTTGTGATGATCTCTCATCACCAACAGAAGCTTACAGGCCTGAGAATGCACAGTGACCAAAGCACCCCAGTGAGTGTGTTTTTCTCCCACAGGCACACACTGCCCCAAGAGATGCAGCATGTACTTCTACAAGTAGGTATAGTGTAGGTGGTGATGTGCAGAAAAGCCTAAGGATGCAAACCCCATTTTTTAAAAAAATTTCCAAATATTGACAGGTAGCTTTGTGTACTATCCCAAAATTAGGAAATAAAAAATGTTTCTCACAGCTCCATCAGTGTATAACTTTGAACTTTTTTTTAAAGTCTTTTCCACATAGTTGTGAGATAGAATAATCCAAGGCACAGGCACACTTACAGACAACAGCTCCTTACCGTTAAAACACGGGTGACGCTCTGCTTCCAGAGCTGTCTCCTACCGATCCTAAACATCACTGCGATCTGCTCAGTTTCTGGACTTTTCCAGAATGATCTCTTCTCTCTCCTAGGAGACCTATGCAGCATCCGACAGACTTTGAAATAAAAAGTCCTCCGGAGGACCTGAAGTCCACTTTTACATTTCTAATTTGCATGTATTAGCCACCAGATACACAGAATAAAATTTAAAAGCGCACCTAGACTATTCAAGTGCTCCTCCTGGAGCCTCTCCCCTTGGGCCTCTCCTCTGTTCCTTGTGTTGTTAGGGAGATGCTGTTTATATGCCGTACAGTTTAAACATGTTTCTTAGTCATGTCTATCAACCAATCAAAGCATTTGAAATACTTGATTGCAACACACTTCTTCTGATGTTTGTTTAATTCTATGCACTGCCCAACAATAAGCCTGGAGTCAATAGAGATATTTGACTAATTTCTTTGAATAGTGAGAAACTTTAAACTATATCAAAATACAAATCAGAGAAGCTACAGCTTTGAATAAATTGCTCAAGAAATTCCATCTTACTTTGTCTAAACAATTTTGTGTGCACGATTAACTGCCAGCATTGTGACTAATTGTGACTAATTGTCAGATAGGCTAATTGTGACCCAAAGGAGCCATTTTCTCCCCATAAAGAACAAGAAGCTTATTTCATATGCAAATAGCAAATGATGTCCATAAACTACTTGTGCGCACACAGTCCCACATACAAATAAACGAAGGTAATTTATTCTATGTGACTAAACATCTTCTTTTTTAGATTTTATTTAATTATCTTTGGAGGGGAAGGAAAGGAGAGAGGGAGAGAAATATCAATGTATGGTTGCCTCTCCTACGTCCCCTGCTGGGAACTGGCCTGCAACTCAGGCATGTGCCCTGACTGGGAATCAAACCACGGTTGTTTGGTTCACAGGCCCACGCTCAATCCACTGAGCTACACCAGCCAGGGCTTGACTAAACATCTTGATTGTCCTTACTGTGAAAACACGATGGGAAATCACAGCCAACGTGATATGACAGCTCCAGTATATATGATTTCTCTCATCGAGATGAATAAAAAGCAGAACATTTAAGGCTGAGATGTTGAATCCAGGATTTAGTCCGTAGAGCTCGAGATTCAGGAACTCAAATGCAATCAAGTCATCCAAGATAATCAGGAAATAGGGAACTCATCTTACAATATCCTGCTAGTCAATCTCAAAAGAGACTGACTTGAAAACTGGGATGCTAATTTGGTACTGACACCTACTGCTAATTTGGATGCTAATTTGGTCTCTGAACTTGGGAGACTCATTGATCAACAGCCAACACTAGGACAAGGCCTCCATCTGTCAGGTTAATAAAGAGTCAACAGTCAGACCTCGATGCAGTAAATCCTCAGTTAACATTGTGGGCAGGCTCTGCAACTTTAAGCAAAATGACATATAACAAAACCAGTTTTACCACAGGCTTATTGATATAAACAGGAGTTAAATTCCTAGGGCATCTCCTCAACGTTACTCAAAGACCTGCTGTATTATTTGGTAAGCAAAGAACTAGAGCACAAGAAGCTAGAGTTTGCTCATGGGATAGTTTGTAAATCAGCTTCTGGGTATTGGTAAATGGCTGTTTTCTATTCTAATTACCACAAAGACATGTGTCTACACTGGAAGTCATTCTCCTCTGTGTGGTGTTGAAAGGTCATCAGCAAGTCACAGGCTTTTCTCATCCTCCTGCTCAGCATCTCAGTATCCACCCTAAGAATCCTCTGTTGAGCATCGGACCTCAGAACAGGAGTTCCAATTCCTTTATCACTGCTTCTCTTCCACTAGTTACATTTAAATCGGCTGCTTCCCTGATGGCATTTTAAGCACCATCCTCATTTCTTGAGCAGCCCATCGACAACATTATCTCTTGGGGAAGAGTTTCTTCCTGGGAAGATTTCCACAGATGGCTAATGACATTCATTTTGTGTTTGTCAGGCTTAACCATGGCTCCCTCAAGGCTCCCCAGCAAACTGCAAAGTTTTCCATCCTCTGTGCTGAACGTCAAACTTCTTTGGGCAAAACAGAGGCAGTGGTTGTCACGAAGGATTTCCTTGAGGGACCCAGAGCTGAAGAAGGTTCCCTGAGAACTGTGGTCAGAAGAGCAGCAACAGAGCAAAACACAAGCCTCAGTCTATATCTAACCACCTGCAACCTAACGGCCTGCCTGAAATAAAATTGATTTCTGGCCATTGGAGAAGAATGATCAAACCATTAGTCAGCGGAAGACTCGCGAGGGTTTTCCTGCCAGTGGTTTCCACCAGGCACCAGCCTCAGCTGAGAAGGCTCCTCCTCCAGGAACTCAAGCCGAGGAGCTCTCCAGCCCCTTCCGGGCCAAGAACACCGGCCAGACACAAATCTGAAGTTAGACCTCATGAGCAGACCAGAGCGGGCAATGGGCATCCTTAAGGCAAGAGACTTCATCGGAAATCCGAGTGCCTTCGAGGAAAGTTTAAAATTCCTCTTTCTCTCCTTTGCTCACTCATCCATTCGCTTCCTCATTCACTAAATGTTTGTGAGAGCCGTTTATGGGGCCAGGCGCTGCACTACGTACAGAGCAGCTCATTAAAACACACTAATCAAACACTTAAAAGTATGTTATGTAAAACTCAAAGAGAAAAAATAATGCTGCCAATTGACCTTAAATGCATCAATTTAAAGAGGCATCCTGAACTCACGGACATTCAAGTGTGAAAAATGTACATCTCAGAGTCAATGAAAAACCATCGTCGTGCCTGCCTTCACTGGGGGAAGACAGGAAAAATATATATAAATAAATAAAATATAAGTACAAATTGTGAAAAGTGCCATAAAAAAGAAAATAGAGTACAGGTTTCCCTTGGATCTGTGCTCTGAATTATTCGCATTTTATGATTTTATTCCACATTGTGAAATTTCCCGAACTCATCCCTAAATTATAGCGAGTCACCTACTCTGGGCCTTGAAGACCTGTATGTACCACCTTATGCCATGCAGCGTCATAGAAAAGTGCAAGTGCTGGGGTAAGACAAACCTGGATTGAAATCTTAGCCCTGTCCCCTTCTAGCTGTGTGGTGTCAGCACTATTGTTTCCTAAGTTGCAAACAAACCCACCCCGCCTAACAGACTAGTGATGATTTTAATACACATAGAACTCCTGGACCTTCACAGGCATCTAACAAATGAAAAATAGAACTACATTTTTTTGGTTTCAAAAAAAGTTCTTGGAAATAAAGAACAAATTGACACTGACCAGAGGCAAGCGGGTAGGGGGATAACGGG
>PVKM010029743.1:0-17613 GCA_004027735.1 Carollia perspicillata | reverse complement strand
AGACTGAAGAGCTGTTTGAGGGGGTGGACCAGGGAAAAGTCGTGCTTCAGTTTATAATTCCAATGAAATTACAGGACCTTCTCATGCTTACCTGGCCACTTTCAGGAGAAAATAAGAGGTTTGTGCAACTGCACAGCAGTCACAATCAATCAGTGTTTTAAATTGCTTTTGGATAATAGTGATAAAAATATGAAAAATAAATATATGAAAAGCCTGTCATTTGCCACATTTTACTTATTTAAATAGCTTGTCTCACCCCTCAACTTTTCCCTTGCCTACTCGTTTATTAATTGAAATAAAACCAAATACTTTCAGGAGGAATGAAATCAAGTGGCATACATTATAAACTTTATAGCTTTACATCATTTCAAAATTTGAACAGATATAAAATCAGTTTCAATATAATATTGGGTCTAAAATCATGAAAACAGTAGCTATAATCATTTTGTGTCTATAGAGCTCTACTTCTTTTCAAAGATGATAATTTATATAAAAAGTAAAAAGTGGATTAGTAGCAACCATAAAACAAATAGTAACAGATTTTCTATAAATAGAGACGTATTTACTATGTTTTCTAAATCAGAGGCTAAGATAACCTTTCATTTTAGCTTTTGCTTAGAATTACTTTTGCTAAGAAAGAAACAGAAAACATAATTTAACTATTCTAACTAAGGGATCTGTGTTTAGAGTAGGAGATCAGAGAAAAAGCTAAAGACATCACCTGATTTTATTTGGTTGATATAGACAGTGGTATAAACCACAGGATTTAGCACACATTTGCTGTACAAATGTTTGTCTTTTTGTAATTATTTTCTTTTCAGTGAAATGCTTCCACTTTCCACAATGAATGATGATTACAATTTTTATCTGGGTTTGGAAGTATCTACTCCTGAGGTCTAAGTTGTGTTTTGTTATGTCATAAGTTTCTTTTCAACCAGGAAAAAACAAGAGTCTGATTTCATAACCTTTCCCAGTCATCTGAAATTAAGGATTTGTTTCACAAACACCTTTTGAGGTTCACATGGGTAGCTAATCGGCCCTCTGTGTTGCACTCTCATGAACAGGCCTGGCTGCGAGGCCTTTCCCCCGACAGCACGGGCTTCCATGCTAGTGCAATGCATTAGGGGATCAAATGAAAAGGGAGCTCGTTAAGCAATGTGTACATGGGCAAAGCGTGTCCTGTGCCCTCACGAAATTTACAGTCAAGATGGGACAATAATCAAGGCAAAGCGAAACTGCAGGATTTAAAAATCAATACACAAAGCAGTGTGAACACAGGGCAGTAAGCCGCCAGACAACAAACAAGGTCAAAGTGCAGGTGCCGGGGGAGGTGATGCTCCGGGTGTAGGCCCTCTGGCCGAGCACCTTCTCCTTCCGCCTGCCTCCCAGGAAGGGTTGGGCTCATCTACCCGTCCAAGGTCAACCTCTCTAGCCACTTTTTGGCCCCTTCTCAACTTCTCCGAGACACAGTACCCTCCCCTATCCCTACTTTCATGAACCTTCATGCTTTTCCTCTTCAATGACTCCCGCGCCTTCCTTTACTGGAAAAAAGTTTCCGTAGGCGGAACCAACCTCCACTCTTCTATGACGATCTTTTCCCTGCTGAGTTCTCCCGCTGCCATCCATGTCTTCTCTTCTTTTTATTTCTGAATTTCTTTGCGGAGTTGTCTAAATTTGAGTCCTACTACCTACCTTCCAATTTACTAGTGATTCATCTCGGAATCTGGTTCGCCAAGGGGATTTTACCTCCTGCCTCCCAGTTCTACTCAGATTGTTTCTCAAAGGTCACTCTCCAGGCTAAGTGTCCTTTTCTCGTTTCTCATCCTCTCTGTGGCAGCTGGCACCAGGAACCACCCTATTTCTCTT
Source organism: Carollia perspicillata (assembly GCA_004027735.1). NCBI lineage: Eukaryota > Metazoa > Chordata > Mammalia > Chiroptera > Phyllostomidae > Carollia > Carollia perspicillata. The sequence goes on along the minus strand of PVKM010029743.1, from coordinate 15,747 downwards.
TTGTCCTTCTTGACAATGTACCACCTTCCTTTTCCACTACCTATTAATCTGCATGTTCCCTGTCATGTTCTCTGATTTTTCTCCATTCTGACTGCTGATTACCGGCAGATCAGGAGGATCTCATTTATATCCCTCCTTCTGACTGGAACACAGCCCTGTCCTGTAATACACGACCCTATCAGATTCCGTGTGAATGACCTTGCTTTTTCTGTGAACTCCACCATCCCCAACCATATCAGTTACCTCCTCCCTGGTCATTTTACCTAAAAAGTAAAAACACATCAATATCGTACTGTCATCACTATTATCTATTGCACATATATTTATATATTTAATATGACAGCAATATAAAGACAGAACACGCATGTATTTCATTGGCAGTGCCCCACACCTAATCATGCCAACTCCACACCTCCACACCACTTGCAGCTGACGTTCCTAACCCTGAGAATGTTGAGTGATGAAACAGTAGCATAACATGAAACAATTAGGTGCTCACTTTTTAAGTACCATTTTTTTTTAAGCATCACATCAATTTTCTTGAAATATCCTTGAGTGGGCTATGTAATTTTTATTGTTCAAGATGGACTACTTATGAAAAATAAGAACTAAATAATTCCCTGTTATTAGGAGGACTAAAAGATTACTCCAAAATAACATTCGGCTTTTCTAGTTCAGTAATTTCCTCCAGGCTTTGTAGAAATAGTAAAAAACTTTCTACAGTAAAGCTCAGATAAAATCAAAAGCTAGTGTTTTGATAAGATGTTTATTCAGAAATCCAAGTTTCGACTTTTTTTAACATGCCCTGGATATAATGTTACATTCAGCTATTCATTTACAAAATAATATGAAATAAGTTTCCAGTTGTTCTACTTACTGAATAAAGCCACCGATGTTTGCATTTTTCTTAAATGTTGTTTATGTACTTTTTCAAGCAATGAAGTAAGACACTGTAGGTAACACAAGTCAAAAACTAGCTCCATAAATTGGTACCAAGATAAATAAATGCAACAGCTAGAAATAATTACATAGTAACCCCTGAAGAACTGCTGTGAGTATTTGCGAATGTCTACAGAGTGTGTTTACACAAGTACTCTATTTAGCACAAGGGATACATTCCTGGGGAATGAGCCCCAAGAGAGGGCACGATTGCGGGAACCTATGCTAATGAGAACTTGCTTCTCTGTCGGCAAAGGCTCTTCTCTGCACCTTCCACTCGTTTATTTCCCTTTCTGTTCCCTGGCTTAGTGATGTTTATTATGCTTCCATAACGTCCTAAGACTTCCAAGCCTTATGTTCATACGGATATTGAACCTGGTTCTTCAAATTTTTCCTCCCATCGTTAAAAACCTGCCATGACAGTGTCAAATCCAATGCTTTCTGTCACCAGCCCAAACACCTAATATACTTTTGGGTGTTGCTGTTGCTGGCTAAATGTTTAAAAATATGTAGTGCGTGAATGGTGTGCTTTAAATAACAATTGCCATCAAAACCAGATGAAAATAGGGATTAAAAACACTAAATCCTTCTAAACCGCTGCACTTTTCTCAATCCATTTCTATTTAAAATACATATTCTATTTACTTAGGAAGCGGTTACATGGACCAATGTTTATTTGTAGACTAATACTAACTGCACTTTTGCTTATAATGTGTGTATTCTCATCTAATGATTTCCAAAAGCTCTGTAAATGTAGGATAATTTAACCTACATAAACATTCCTTATAGCCTACAAAGTCCTCATCCCACTATAGTCCTCATCACTGTTACCAGAAGAGAAAATAAGGAATTGTCTCCAATGAACTTTTAGAGTACTTTAAAATAAGCACTGTTTCCTAAAAATAGTAAACAGGAAGTAGACTGTGTTACCAATAAGCTTATCCAACCATTCATCTACTTATTCACTCACTGATTTTAACCAGAACATATTTATTTATTCAATAAACACACATTAACTTATCTTGCTGTTGAGGAAATAATATACTTTGTTGGCATAGTAAATTCTATCTTTTCTACTGTTTATTAAACTCTTTTGGACAACAGAAACCAGTCTCAAAATTGTAGAATAAATTTTAAAGATGATCTTGATTTCTACAATTTATGACTTATCTTGAAGGAAAGAAAGAGTTTGGACTCTTTCCTCCCACCCTACTATTCTTCTAAATGATTAAAATTCACCCTACTAATTATATTATAAAAACCATAATTACACTCTCAGTTTTAGTGCTCATGAGAGCAACATACAATTGTGTCATTAGGGGGCAAGTTTCAGAGAAAAAAATACTTTTTATGGTGTAATTTTAAACTTGCATATTTACTGCCTTTTCGATAAATGTATCCCTTCATAAACAAGAGGAAGGAGAATCCACAAAAGGGTCTGTGCTGTGTATTATCTCTGTTGGATTTTATTCAGTCCAGGGGGGCATAACAGAGGCCATGCTGCCAAGGGCACAAGGTACACACGTAGTGACACGGTGATTAAGCAGAGACCTGTCACGAGAGACTGCGTTACAGAGTCAAAGTTCAGTGATGTCGCCGTCTCTGTACATGATTTTTAGTCTTCTCTGCTATAAAGATCCTGACTGCTATCAAAAATACCAAGAATGTTAGGAACCCTAAGTAGAAACTGACCTGATTCCATAAAAATCAGTGTATTTGAGTTACGCTAGTAGCAAATGGCCTATTTAAAGACTTAAGCATTACATCTGAAGACTTCAACATGAAATCTGGAGACAAACAAATTAAAATACCTTTGAAATGGAAAATTGTAACAAAATAATTAGGGGATCATTTTAATTCCTTTTGAGATTCTGTTATTTTAAGAAATAACAATTCGTTTTTCAAAAATAATGAACTTTACTTTTTAGCCTGTTACTTTCCAACCCAATAAAGACACTTAAAAATAATTTTTGTCCTATAATGAACTTAAAAATTGAATTTTGCTCTGAGCTAAGATGTCCTTTTTAAAGGGGTCCATTTCCATATGGTAATCTTAATATCGTCGAGTTAGGTACCCCTTTGTTACATGAGAATGTATTAAATGCTTGTTTGCAAATATGTCAATACAGCTCTGAAACTAAAATTACATAAAACAAAGTATAAGCTCTACCCTTAATCCTGGACTTGAACATTTTACCCTTTGCGATAGCATGGATATGGACCTGGAGAGCATTATGCTAAGTGAAGTAAGCAAGTCGGAGAAAGACAAATACCATATGATCTCACTCATATGCGGAATCTAATGAACAAAGTGAACTAACAAGCAAAATAGAGACAGACTCACAGATGGAGAGCAGGCTGACAATTACGGGGGTGAGCAGGGAGGGTCAGTGTGGAGGGATCGAGCAAGAAGGACAAAGGACTGAAACTCTCGCTGACTCTCAGTTTTACCTTTTTATAAGCATGTCAGTTCCCATCAGCCCTATCTTCTAAGACAGGAGGCAAAATAACCACTTCTGTTGGAAACTAGGCATAAAATAAAAACAATAGCAAAAAAATCATAACATCAAAAATCTAGGGCATGGAAGGTACTGTTCTAGTTTAAACTTATTAGTTTATTTAATTCACAAAATAACCCTGTAGTTTTTTTTTTATTATCCCCATGATAAAGATGAGCTATCTGAGGCTGAGAGAAGTCCAGTAACCTGTCTGAGGGAACAGAAGCAGCAGGTAGGTGGAGCTGGGGTCTGAGCCCGGGGCCAACTGGCTGCAGAGACAATGCTCTTCATCGGAAGCTATACTACCGTATCTGCACTTCTACTTAGAGATGGCGTGAGAGTTCGTTTCTGCCAATTACATCTAATGTATTATAAACACGCATGCACATAAACACATGTACAGTGGTTTAACACTACAACTGACCGTGTAAATAAAAGTGTTCTTAAATATTTGTTTGTCTTGTTCCATGGGGCAAATTTAATTTTTTTAATTGCAAGGTTCTTTAAGAAATTCATGCATCGATGGCTGACGGCCAGATAAGCAGTCAAGAGGCTGATGATTACCACACACCACTTATATTGTTTATAACATTTTTTTCTCTGCGTTGACACTTTTATTTCCAATGAGAAAATTTTCCTACAGGAGAGATCCCACCAATTTTATTTGTACCACTGCCTTGTATGTTTTCAAAAGGGTAAAGTAGACCAGGTTAAACAGCCAAGCACAGGTCTGGAAGCAAGGGCTGGGAGAAGAGAAACCAGTACTCAGGTACCTAAGTTATTTCATGTGCAAAGGATTTTATGATGCGTTTACCTTCTCTAAGTTAGTACATAGTGCTTCCGAATTTCTCAAACTTAGTACCTAATTAAAACTCACAGAATGGGTTGCCAAGATAAACTAAAAGCAGGCATTAGGAAAGAAGAAACAAGGGAAAAAAGAAAAAAGTACTGCCAGGTGTTTCTACCTACAAATCAGAAATTGTATACTGGATGCTCACATAACTCAGGGGTGCAGCCCACAGAGGCGATTACAGAGACCTGCAGGGAGTTAGTATCTTGCACTTCCTGCTCTAACCCCGTGTGCGCGTGCGCAGGTATGAGTCACTTCCACCTGTGTGCATGTTTGTATATTCAGATGAGTGAGAAGAGAGGAAGACGTCGCAGGCACATTGGAAAATAAAAGCATGGAAGAACCCTACCTTTCTATGTAAAACAAAGTATATGTGTTAGTGACAATTTTTCCATTCTTGGACTCAATTTTTTGTTTACTTTCATATCAGTGTGTGTTTTTCAAAGACAAATTTTTAACATGTGTAATAACTTAGCACTGGATTTAGGAGTTTGATCTTGTAATACTCTGAAAAGAGCCATGCTATCTTAATACTGCAGAAGCTCTGCTGGGACACACGTTTTTTTTTTTTTCAAATGAAAGAGACACAAATGCTCATGGAAACATTTGGTTTAATGCTAACTCTTAGCTGAAGTTTTCTAAACAACTGACTTTCAGGTGCCAGCACACACATCCTGGGTTAACATGCAAGGAGCTGGTGTGTCTGGCCTGAATCTGCCATGCCTAATAATTAGCATACCTGATCAGATACCAAAAAACACCTTTATGGCAACTTAAATATCAACATAATTTTTGAAGTTAACACTAGGCACAGTTAATTTTCTTTGTTCTTTTTAGTATGTTTTATGCTTTTAATATAGACTTTGATTAAAAGATGTTTTAGTCTTGTTACTTGGGGGAATATACATCAAAAGAGTGTAAAATTTATAACGCAAAAAGCTCAACCTTTTACCAATTATCCCCCACAAATATTTCAGCTTTAAGAATTACTCTGACTTCCCACATCATCTACATAAGCTCTTAATTTTGTATTTTTATATTACCAATTACAATTTTATACTACTACCTGTTTAAAACCATATTTTTGATAACTTCTTTATATGAGTATATGCATTAATGACATATTTACAGATTCATTTTCCTCAGGTCTCTGGCACCAAAATTGAGTTTTTAATGCCAGCATACTATTTATAACTGTGTGAAAAAGCAAATGTAAATGGACCCCAGTAGCTTTTAAATCTTGAAATATGTTCTCTGCTTGAAAGTTTTAAAATGATTCGAAATGCTTTTTTCGTACATTCATTAATCAGGCTACACAGACAGTTTCCATTCTGCCAGGTCCCAAAACCAGTCACTACAAAGATTCTTTCTGGACATTTGGCTCCCTGGTCCAACCCCCGGGATCTGCCTTAACCCTTCCTGTGTGTGTCCCCGAGGGAGCCCCAGGCATCCTGCACTTCCTGCAAGGCAACCAAGCCCCCTGGTGACCGTGACGTCCTCAAAGGAGTTAATCTGCCCCATTTCTGGGACTTACCACTTACTACCCACAATAACCCAATAGAATTGGCGCTATTATCAGCTCCATATACAGATAAAGAACCCTAGGGGGGTGACACAGCTTGCTTCCTATCACAGTTTGTACAGGGCCAAAATGCCAATCCTTGGAAGCCTTACCTCTAGAGTTTTCCTTTAAACACTACACTACACTACTTTTCCCGTCAGCATACACGGCACTGTGATTTACTCATCATCAATGGTACGGGTGGGGATGGAAGGCAGTGTCCGAGTCCAGAGAAAGCATGACTCTCGCTTTGCGGCTCCTGTTGCTGCTGTTGCTGGTAGAAAGAGTGAATGTGCGTAGGTGTTTCTGCTTTACTTAAGTTTTCCAATCGCACAGACTTGGGTCTGAATTCTGACTCGATCACTTTCTAGTTGTGTGACCTTGGGGAAATGACATAATAACATCAACAATTTATTGGCTCTTTTCTATACGTTAGCCCTTGTGCTAAGTGCTTGGCGTACACTGTCTCATTACATTAAATTAAATATTCATAAAAGCCCTCGCAAGAGAAAATATTATTGATATTTTAGAGCAGATGGGACTATTCTGAGAGAGGATAATAAGCAATAACCTTTCCAAGGTCAAATAGCCAGTGAGTGAACACAGCGGCCCGGACTGAGTCAGAAGAGGCTTAGGCAGACGCATCTGGCTGGCACTCTGCCACGAAGGGCTGAGGACCGGATCTGGGAATAAGCACGCACTGCCAGTGCTTCCAACTGAAAAGGGGCTCTGCGGGTGAACACTGCAGCCACACGTCCTGGGTTCGAATCCTCTGTCCGGCTACGACATCTCAGCAGGTTATTTAACTGCTCTGGGCTTCAGTTTCTTCATTTGGTAAACGTAAAATAATAACACTATCTACCTTGAGGTGTTGTTGTGAAGAATAAAGTAATGATTATTATAATGGGACTGGAGGTGGTAGGTCATCAAAAACTTATTATTAACTACAGAGATAACTTTAATTTTCAATAATTCCGATCCAGCCGACTTTTATTTCCATATAACAAAATAAATAACCAACAGGAATATTTTATTTCTGAAGTCTAAAACTCCTCTAAGGTATCACGAACGTCAGTATCTGGGCTCCTCCTGAGATCCGTCCACTCTCTCAGTTGCTCAGACCACGTGCAGATCTGTTCTCCTCTCTCTTTCCTGCGAGGACGTGTCTAACAAGACCAGTGACTTTGGTTTATTTGTTACAACAAAGGAAATTTATGATATCATAAAAGGCTTACATTTGGCACTTCTCAGTATCTACTGTAAATCTTTTGCTCACAGCCCACCGGCCAGGACAGCTCTCATACTCCCAAGAAGGGACAAAGAATAACTAGGAATTCAGAGGCAAGAGTCTCATGCACTGAGTGATGGCATGGGCACTCAGGGACAAGAATGACAGGGTCGAGGCCTCACGTTGAAAAACAGGATAAGACTTCTGTGATTCTCCATGATAAGTGCTTCATATTTTTTTCTTAAATCAGTGTTATAAATTCCTGTGCCAAAAATACTCCAACTATTTTTCAAATTAAACTTCCTGAAAAGAGAATTCATAGTTTACATTCTTAATGTTGCACACAGCTTTTTTCTCAGGTCCATTTTGGGCCTTGAGTCCATCTTGGACATCATGCAAGGGGTCTGCGTTACAACTGTATCTCCCAAGGAGTCACACAGAAGGAGCCTGAGCACGGCCTATGTAAATGATGGTAGGTATCCAGTAACGTCAGGAAACAATGGAGTTTGAAGTAATATTTCTAAGTCAGGGACCAGAAAGCATTTAATTAATAAATACAGCAAATAATTACATGCAAATGTAATGTACATTCATTCCACTTTTAGAATGTCACAAATAAACAGCTATCTTTAAAGATGCAAGCGAAGGAATTTTTCAATGTGGAAATAGTGGAAGTCAATTAAAAAAATTTTAGCTTAGAAAGAGAAAATAAACTGCCTTCATTTGCACAAACAGAAAACAAACTGCCTATAATTTGCACATTGTTCTAATTTTTCAGTTCTAACAATTTAATATTTCAGATAATTGCCCAATTTACAGGATCATAAACAGAAATAAACAGCATGCCAGAAGTTCTACACTTCCTTCAAAAAGAAACCATTTTAATGGTTCCTCAACGGTACTTCTCAAAGTGCCGCTATAATGAAACCCACACTAAATAAGGCAGACATAAAACAAAGACTTCTAAAGGCCTCAGCCAGGTTCCGCTGCACGAGGAGCCCATGTCTGTCGGCCAGGCTGAGACACACTTGGTGCTGAGGAAAACCTCTTCCGTTCCTAGAATCCGTTCACTGGTCTGCGGACAATGGTACCGCGGCCCCTCAAACGACCGCATCTTCAGTGAACTGCCTTGCAGAGGCGCGGGCCCGGGATCAGGATTCAGGGGCTGGATTCTGGCCTTGGCCCCGGGCTTCAGATATTTTGAATTATCGGTCCTCTGTTTCTAAGGCCTTTATGGCACCATTCTTTTTTGAAATCACGTACCTTTTCTGCAAGCCCCCAAAGTAATCACTGAACTCTAAATATTACTCTACTGTGTCCTGCTTTTTTGAAGTTGCTTTATCAATAAAATATTAAATATATCAATACCACTAATACACTATGTTCCATTAAAAATATCTTGAAGTTATTTTAAAGTAATTTTATAAATATCCATAAGTTCAATCTATCACTTTATCTTAATAGTTATTAAGTCATTTAAAATTATACATGTGTGTATATACATATACATTCTGTTTAATCTCTTGTCTCAGGGAAATATAAGAATTCCAGATAAATTAAAAAAGAGAGGAAAAAATGCACTCAACAGGCCCACTTGAGAATAAGGCAAACTCCTACTTAAAAGACTGTGCGATGCATTTTCAGAAACTGCAGACTCATTATCAATATTAAGAATGAAAGCATTAAAATTTCCTTTTTCCAGTTTTACATTTGAAATCTATTAACCAATTTACTATACTAGAAAGACTTAAAAACTTTCCATCCGGAGGAAATAAAACTTAGGTATTTTCAAGTGCAGGTACAATATTGTTGAACACATTTTAGTTTTAAAAACAAGCATTGCAAGTAAGCACTACCAAAAATAAATCTTCTTTTTCGCTTTGTAAAGCTATTAGTACAAACGTTCTTCTTTTTCATCTTTAAAACTGCCATTACGTTTTCAGTTATTGAAGTGAAAGAGCTTCAGTGTGACAGCAGCTAACAGCCTTGATTCCAACTATAGGGAATCAATTATGAGATTAAGTCCATTGAAAACAAGAGGGAAAAGAAGACGTGATTTGACAGTAAGGCCGCCAAAGAGCTCACATTAGCGGAAGTGTCTTAATATCATTTCACAGATTCATGCCCATGAATGGAGGCAGGGTGAAGAACAAAGGGTTATAAATAAATATGCATTGCCACAAAAGCTAAAATGCTGAAGAAATAATCTGTGTTGTTCACTCTCAGATGCTACTGATCTCTCTCCCATCCTTCATCGCACACATGAAGGCCCCACATACATCCTCCATCCAGGTTATTTACACCCATATGGAGTCATTTTTCCCCCAAAAAAACTAGGAGCAGGGCAATAATCCCCTTTTAAAATATAATAAACTGAAAGCAAAGCCCTAAAAGAGAGAGAACTGCTACACTTAGTATGCTAAGCAGTAATTTTTGACAATGAACAACAATGCACCCTAGCACTACCAATACCTGAACTGTTCTCCCTACTCCTTTTGAGTTAATGATGAGTTTAGGGATTTGGGTGGACGAATTTGAGGATATAATCATTTAACAGTTTTTGTTTTAAACATTCACAAGCAGGTAAACAGAATACAGGCTTTGGAAAAATAAATCTTTTCTGTTTTATTTTTAACTGTTTTAACTCGCAATTAGATTTCTCTTTCTAGATATACGATGCAGATTGTGAAGGAGAAAAAAGTTTCATAGATTCCAATGCTATTCAGTCTACATTAAGCCCATGTTTTAGCTTCTAAACAGCTTCCTAGAGAAATCAGAATCTTACCTTAACATATCTTCTGGAGAGGTTTCGTGGTGCTTTGGAAATTCCTGAGGTCTATGTCAAACAGCCATTCTCTTGCTCCCAGGGTCTTAGGGGCTTGGAGAAATCCCAACACCTGCTGCTACCACTGAGTGTCGAGGCTAGGAAAGCTCCAGGGTTTTGCCAGCAGGATCACTGAGCCACAGCCAAAGCTTGGGAAGCCTTAACAACTGAAAGCAAGTGTAGAAGGCAACGTGGTACCCAGCACTGGGCTCAATTGTAGCAGCAGGGGGAGGAATATTCCGGCCCTCACAAGGGTTTAGAGGCAGCCATCAGGGAACCCAAGGCTCTGTCAACGGACAGGGCTAGGGAAGTGGGGACAGGGCCACACAGCAGGGGACCCTGGGGGAAGGGGAACAACTAGCACAGAGCTCAGGTAGCGCTTGAAAAGAAATCACCAAAATTCCCCGACAGAACACAAGAAGCAATGGCGAAATGCAACAAAATACATGGAAGTAGGCCATTCTAGCATCTTGTAAGACAGCCAAAAACACAGTGGACGGGAAATGGAGCTCTAGTTCTAGAAAGAAAAGTAAGGAAGACACATTATAGTATACCTACTGCATTTATGGTTAAAACTCTACTGTTTCATAAAATTCCTAAATCCTGCCACTAGAACATTTACGTTAAGATAAGGAAATGTACAAATATAAAACATCACAGGGAGCAAGCTACAAGGCAACAGAGGTTAAAAGGCAAAGTTGTCCATTATTAAAGGAGAAAATGAAAAGACGGAGAGAAGGTTAAACTGAAAAAGAATTAAAACTGCTTGTTAAGTAAGTACAACATGTTTCATCAGCGACATCACTTTCTATCACGAGCAGATGAGGGTTACTGAAGGAATTCAACGAGGTAAGAGGAGATGAAGAAGAAGCAGCAAGTGGGCAGAGTGTTCAGAGATGGAAAGCGGAGAGGTCATAGAAAAGGGAAGGGGAAAGGAGGAGGGGAGGCAAAGGGACTAACTGAGCAGGTCTCCGAGGCCTTGTCACATGAACTACTCACTAGATTCTCCCCAGCCTGGGACTTCGTAGTGTTATGTTTTCCGTGGAGATGCTTACAGCCTGTTAACCGCTCTTCGCAGCTCTCAAACTACCCAAAAGCCTTATTTTAGGAGCCCACCGAGTATTAAATATTAAACAGCTATAAGAGATAGACCCTAAGACAATCTTGGTCTAATGAGCTGGATAAAATCAAATCAGAGACTATATATAAACTCTGACAAAACTTGAGTAATCCCTAACATGTATCAAAATAAAAACAGTCAGACTCATCTAGGGACTGGCAGTTTTTCAAGACCAGAAGCAAGTTAACCAATACTGTGTACTTATTTTAGAATTAAATAAGAAGAAACTCTACTACCTCAGGTATTTACTTTTATTTTTTTAACCCAAGTTAAGAAATAGTAATGAATGATCTACTTTGCTTGGTGTCAAATAGCTCAAATAATCTTGTGCTGGAAAACGTTGGTTTCCGTCCCTCACCTGATTCATACATATGTAAATATATACAAATATATATGCTCTGATATATATATATATATATAATGTTACTGCATGTACAGTTTAATGAACAAGTAGCTCTTGCTTGGGCAAACTCACTTATGTCCATGAAGTCAGACATTTTTATAAAATAACCCTTTTCTGCAAAATAGTCAGTATTGCCTAGGCAGCTGGTATTTTAAATTTGAGAGAATTGAGATCTTAAAAGGGAAGGGGATAAGGAATCCAAATTTCCTTCTAAAAATACTTCCGTTGTATAAACAGTGCCTAAGTTTAGATGTTGATTTAAACTAAAGCTTAACTTTTTAAAACATACCTTATCAATATGTTAGGTCTGCAGAAAAAAAATACTTAGTGAACCCCTGTGGTCAAAATCAAATGTTAGCAGGTTTTTTAAATGCCAAAAAATCAATTACATGTTTTCAATCCCACTCATGAAAATCTGTTTCAGCAATCTAAATGATAAAAACTAAAAAAAAAAATGTTCAAGGGAAGACAAGGAAATGAATAAATACTGCCAATGTGAAATAGTAGAGTCCATTTATAATGCTCTTCAGATTAGATGGTATGTCAGGATTATTATCACTGGAAATAGAAAAACTGGTAATGGCTTTTTAAAAGTAAATATTACATTGCTACTAACTAAAGTATCTTACTAAAGTAATAAGACCAGATCATCTAAACCAGTGTTTCCCTGTTGCTAAGCATCACAAGGGGGTACATTTTTCATAAATTTACTCCATCGCACCCCTACACCGAGTCTGGCAACACAGTAGGTGCCCAATAAATATTTAACTGGCTGAACGGTGGCACCAAATGTTCAAAGGCACTCCTCAAAAAGACTGTGTCTTGGGGTTGGAGGAGGGGTTACGGTCAAATAAATTTCTTAAAATTAAAATAAAGCAAAACAGGTAAATTCTTTCTACATGACTTGTCAGAGCCTTTATTATGTTACTATAAATTCCTAAACTTAACCTTAAATCTACACTTTTTATGAAATGACTGTTCATCATAGATTATTCTCAAAGAAATGTGATTTATACCTCTATGTCAAACTTAATATTTCTATATTCTCCAATCTTGTAAATAAAGACATAGGTAAACTATTTATTGGAACATAGCCATGTATGTTAAAAATTATAAGGTGGGAGAAATATATAAGTACTTCAAATTGCATTGTAGACTTAGTCAAAAAAACTAAGTCAACCCTCTGGCCCTGGCTGGTGTAGCTCAGAGGATTGAGCACGGGCCTGTGAACCAAAGGGTTGCAAGTTCGATACCCAGTCAGGGAACATGCCTGGGTTGCAAGCCAGGTCCCCAGTATGGGGCGCATGAGAGGCAACCACACATTGGTGTTTCCCTTTCTTTCTCTCTCCCTTCCCCTCTTTCTAAAAAATAAATAAATAAAATCTTTTAAAAGATGGCCTCTGCTTCAGGGAAAGAAAATTTGAGATTGAGAAAATTTTAGAGTGAGAAAAACTGAAACAGCTCATTCAAAGTATTCACCTTACAGATAAAGAAATCTGCTTAAGGAATATAATGTGTATTGGCACATAAATACATTCACAATGGAGTTTCTTTACCACTGATGTCCCAGAACCATCCTGTGCAACTATCTAACATGACCCAGCATCTTACAGATTTGCTTACATAATTACCTTAAATTGAAAACAATATTCCTGGAAAGTGTTAAATTATGCAAATTCAGTAATTTCTTAAATTAAATTTCTATACTGTAGTGAAAAAAGGAGGTGCTCATTTAGAACTGAAAGGAGGAATAACTGCTTTCCTCTACTAGAGACTCACTTTTTTAAATCACTCTGGGTCAAGTGAAAAACAAAAGTAAAGATCAAATAGTGACAGAAATTCCACGAGAAACTGTGCTCCCTAGACTGAGGTCTCTAACAAACTTCAGGATTAGCATCTTCAAGTAGTAAAGCCAGGAAAACTCTATATGCATGCATACACTTTACTTATGGAACTGAGGCAGGACCACAGGATCGGGTCACTGGTGATAAAACTATGACTCCCCTCTGAGACAACGTGCTGATGTCCGGATTAGCAGAGGATGCATTTTCCCGTGGATGCCTTCTCAGCCCTTGACAGAGCAAGCCTACCCAAAAGGTGTCGCTCACTGGCTCCCCATTTGCCTTAGTCACTCACCAGCATCCATTAGCCAACTCCACGCTTTATCTTCAATAGATAAGATACGGCTTCTTCTTGCCAGGGTGCCGTGAAAAGGATCCAGAAGGTTCCCTTAAACATTTCCTGAAGCTGCTGCAGCACCGAGAGTAAAGGATATGCCAGGTCAGCCACGTTTCCTTCCCAGCAACATTAGCAGCAGCAGCGGCAGCAGAAGCTGGAGCAGACCGTTTAGACCCAGCTCCTTGCAGGGTGGTAGCCAAGCACTCGGCTGACGCTACACCTAGACAGAGTTTACCCCTGTTTGCACCTGGCCGACAGTGTCAGGACAGGTGTTTTCCCGGGGCCGTGCTTAAAATCTGCTCCCAAACAAAGTGATAAGTATACAGCAACTGTGAAATTCTAAGGTTTTAATTCTATGGAGAACATGTTTTTAAAGGGGTACTTTAATATTAAAAAAGCTTGGTGAATCCTTTTTAAAATTTCATTCACCTTTCCGGTCCTAATAAGCAAGTGGATTGCCCTCAAATTTCCTGTTAATGAAAGAGGGGACGTTACCATATGAAGTAAATGGCGTCGTGCAATTTTGGTCATTTCTTTCCTAATATTCTATCTGCCTTCCTGGCACAGAATCGCTTTTTTTTTTTTTTTTTTTTTTTGCCAATGCGAATGCTTTCATAATCTTTACAACACTGCCAACAGATGGGGAAATATCAGGTCTTATGATCCTTATGTTACAGAAAGAACAATAACTTCTTTGCTTCTATCTTTTACTCCCATTTTGATGGTATTGATGAGTTTGTCTTCTTCCCAGTGGTGTTCCACTTAATCAGTGGCTAGAATATGGCTGAACAATAGAATTAGGCAGGTAACGTCATCAACAAAGCATTTACTTTACGTAACTAATTTATTCAGAGCTAAAATCCTATAGATATAAAAAGTATCTAGAGATTTTTTAAATTTGCAGCAGCTCTACAAAGGGTAAGTAAAAACAGATTATTTTCCCAATAAGCATTTACTTATTAGAGAAAAATGATGAACTCCAAGGTATGTGTTCTCTGCACAGTAGAGAATAACAATTCTAATTAGCAACCCTGAAACCCTACATACACAGATCCTGAGCATAATATGCTGCTCGTGCATTAATGTTCACTTCATTATCAAAGCAGTAAGAAACTTCACACGTTCTCTTCATCATCGAAGTAACACGAACAACAGCTAACACACTGAATGGTCATGAAGGACCCGGCACCGTTCTCGGTGTTTCACATGTGTTGTCCCATGTAATCCTCACAGCAACTACAGACCAGACATTATTATCTTCCCATTTTGCCAGTCAGGAAACTGAGGCTCAGTCAGGTTACACCACAGGTGTAAGGTCACAGAGCTCCCACGTGATCTGAAGCCAGGCTGTATGGCTCTAGAACTGAAGCTCTTAAAGCATTTCACTAAAACTGCAACGTTAGTTTTGGTTTTCACTAATTTGTGTATTGTAAGTTTGCCTTTAATAAACAGACATTAGAAAACATTTACATAAAATTAAGATTTCATAATAGGTAATGTATGTGGTACTTAATGTGTGCCCTCGAGTGCTATCAGTCCTTTACATGTATTAACTTATCTCAGATTCACAACAACCCAACGAGGTAGGCAGACTCCCAATTTGGTGCATATCTGAGGGATACAAAGCATACAGTGTTTGGTAAACTGCCAACGATCAAACAACTATCAAGAAATAACTACTACGTAGCAAGTGTAAGTCTTAGATCCAGGGAATGCAGCTCCTGAGTTATACACCAACCCTCTACTTTCTCTTGAAAGCTGATGGCGTATTCGACACTTAAAGAAAGAGAGTAAGGAATGTCAGGTTTGGCAAGAACCCCAGCGGGAGGAGAGTGGTGCCCCCTATCCCTGTCTCTTTTCAAAAACTTAACGTGTATAAAGTACATAAGCTTATATAATACACAGTTCCACATCCATTCCTCTTCATGATGCTTACTAATTTAAGGAATTAACAAATGCTTTATGTGATTCTCAGATTTTAAAAAAGTCAAGGACAAATGCAGTTTTAGCCTTTTTTTCAAGTGCGTCATATCTTCAGAGGCACTAACAGTAACCTTATTATCATCACAGTGACTGTCGTTCTGTTTTGAGGGATTATCACTGCTGGCAGTCATTTGTATGTTTTACTCCCATCATTGGCAAATAA
>PVKM010029742.1:0-17620 GCA_004027735.1 Carollia perspicillata | reverse complement strand
GGCCTCTTAAAATGTAGATTTAAGTCATATTCAAATAATAATTACCTCTTAGAAACCAAGAATGGTAAAGATCTATTTTCTACCTAGAGTTTACAAACATATATAGAAATTTTATTAAAACTCAAGAAAACTGTAAGAGGGGAAAAAAACTATGTTGTAACATTCAATAAGCATGTATAAATATAGTTTCTTCTTTTACTGACTGACAAACTCTTGATCAGATGAATGAAAATTATTTTTGATACATTTTATTTATTTATTTAAAGTATATTTTATTGATTAGACTACTAAATTGTCCCATTCTTTTCTCTCCTTTATTCCCCTACTCCCTGTACACTCCCTCTCACCTGCATTCCCTCCACTTAGTTCATGTACATGGGTCGTACATATAAGTTCTTTGGCTTCTCCAGTTCCTATACTATTCTTAACCTCCCCCTGTCTATTCTGTACCTACCATTTATGTTTCTTATTCCTTCTACCTTTTCCCCCATTCTTCCCGTCCCATCCCTGCTGATAACCCTCTATGTGATCTCCATTTCTGTGATTCTGTTCCTGTTCTAGTTGTTTGCTTAGTTTTTTTTAGGTTCAGTTGTTGATAGTTGTGAGATTGTCCTGTTCATGTTTTGATCATCTTTTTCTTAGATAAGTCCCTTTAACATTTCATATAATAAAGGGTTGGTGATAATGAACTCCTTTAATTTGACCTTATCTGGGAAGTGCTTTATCTGCCCTCCCATTCTAAATGACAGCTTTGCTGGATTGAGTAATCCTGGATGTAGGTCCTTGCCTTTCATTACTTTGAATACTTCTTTCCAGCCCCTTCTTGCCTGTAAGGTTTCTTTTCAGAAATCAGCTGATAGTCTTATGGGAACACCTTTGTAGGTAACTATCCTTTTCTCTTGCTACTTTTAAGATTCTCTCATCTTGGGTAACGTAATTATGATGTGCCTTGGTGTGTGCTTCCTTCAGTCCAACTTCCTTGGGACTCTCTGAGCTTCCTGGAGTTGATGGTCTATTTCCTTTGCCAGATTGGGGAAGTTCTCCTTCTTTACTTTTTCAAATAAGTTTTCAATTTCTTGCTCTCCCTGTTCTCCTTCTGGCACCCCTATGATTCGTATGTTGGAACATTTAAAGTTGTCCTGGAGGTTCCTAAGCCTCTCCTCATTTTCTTTGATTTCTTGTTTCTTCATTCTGTTCTGGTTGAATGTTTATTTCTTCCTTCTGGTCCAAACTGTTGATTTGAGTCCCAGTTTCCTTCCCTTTACTTTTAGTTTCCTGTATATTTTTCTTTATTTCACTTTGCATAGCCTTTACTTTTTCCTCTATTTGGTCACCATACTCAATCATTTCTGTAAGAATCCTGATTACCAGTGTTTTGAACTCTGCACCTGATAGGTTGGCTATCTCTTCATAGCTTAGCCCTGTTTTTGGAGTTTTAATCTGTTTTTTTTTTTTTCATTTGGGCTATATTTCTTTGTCTTGGCACACCTGTGACGTTGTAAGGGGCAGAGCCTTAGGTATTTGCCAGGTTGGGGCAACCTACTTTGCTTTGTTGTGGCACTGTATGTGGGGGAGGGATCAGAGAGGGAACTAAGGCCCTTGCTTAACTCCTTCCCCATTTCAGTCACTTCCTCTGCTACCCACAAGCGAATTGGGCCCTTCTGGTGATGATTCTCAGATGAGTTGTTTTGTGTTTCTAGGATCCTATGGGTCTCTACAACGAACTCTTCTGTGAGGCTGGGAGTTTCTCCTGCTGCTGCAACCCCACAGAGTTTTACAGTCAGAGGTTTTAAGGCCTTCTTTTCCCAAGCCGGAACCCTGGGTTTCATGGTCTTTCTCACTCCCCAGTTGTTCCTCCTGGTTTATCCGCATGCAAGTGTGGGACAACCAGGTGCCACCTCAGCTGCCCATTCCTCCAGCCACCACCTTGCTACATGTCCTCTCTGCCCCAGATGGCTATTTCCACCCCTCCTACCAGTCTGGATGAATGTTTCTTCTTTAACTCCATGGTTGTCAATGTCCACATAGTTTGATTTTCTAGCAATGTTGGTGGTTTTCAAGTTTTAAATTAGTTGTTGTTATTCTTTTGGTTGTGGGAGAAAACTAAGTTTTTCTATCTACACCTCCATCTTAAAATTCTTGTTTAAAAATATTTTACTTACTTATTTTTAGAGAGAGTGGTAGAGAAGGAGAAAGTGAGGGATAGAAACAGTGATGTGCAAGAGAAACATCTGATGACTTGCAAGCACCCCCAACAAGGGAGCTGGCCCTCAATCCAGGCCTGTGCCGTGACTAGGAATCAAACTGGCAACCTTGTGGTTTGCAGGGCGATGCCCAAACCACTGAGCCACACCAGTCATGGCTAAAATTCTTTAAGCCTAAAATTCTTCATCTATTACCTCACTTTACTGTGAATCATCCAGGGAAGAGAGGCATTCCCCTAATTATTAAACAAGACACCTAGACACTTTTTTAAAGAACATGGGTTTTCTATTGAACATAGTTTGAGATACATGTCTCAAAATATTTTTAGACCAAACCCATACTTCCTACCTATACCAAGATAAACTAAAAGTTTCTTCCATTCAGGGCTCTCTAATTATACTTTGCTCATGGTTTAAATGAATCCCAAAGCCAAATAACACTCTTTTGTTTTTTAAGCATTTTATTTATTTTTAGAAAGGAAAAGGGAGGGAGAAAGACAGAGAAAGATTAATGCAAGAGAAACATCTACTGGTTGCCTCTTGAATGCACACCAAACCTGTAACTCAGGAATGTGCCGTGGCCAGATAACCATCCACATTTTGCTTTGCAGGACAATGCCCAACCAACTGAACTGCACCCGTCAAGACCCAGATGAAATTTTTAACTAGGGATTACATATTTAAATCATATCACGTTATTTACCAGAAATGTTATGTTGTTTTCTAAGTACTTTAGACATTTCAAGCACCTATGATTAATAACAAACTATTTAGTAGCTGGTTCTTTTAAAAATATTGTATTTATTTATTTTTAGAGAGAAGGGTAAGGAAGGAGAAAGAGACAGAGAAACCTCAATCAGTTGCTTTTCCTATGTACCCTGACCACGCCCTGACCAGGGAATGACTGCAACCCAGGCATGTAACCTGACGGGGATCAAGCCCGTGACTATGAGATGAGGCCTAACCAACTGAGCCATACCAGTCAGGGATAAATGCATGTTCCTTGAAAAATATTTTTTCATGTTTTGGCAGTGAAAAACAGTGCTTTACCCAAAAAACAGTCACTAAGAGCTTGTTTTCTGACTTTGTTGAGACAAAAATCACCAAGATTCTGTTCATCATTAGATTATATATAAAAAGCTCTAATTTATTACTAACAATTTTTCTGATAAAAGAATAGTTTCCACTATCTCTAATATATACATTGAACTACATTTACTAATGTGCTTATCTGAATAAGGACCTTGAATTATATTAATTAATGCGCTTATCTGAGTAAGCATCTTTCTATTACAATATCTTCCATATAGGTGGTACTAAATAAAATAAAAGTAATAAAATCTCTTAATTGCTGTGACCCCAAAGGGGACAAACAGGCCAGAGGAAAATTTCAGGCTACTAAAAACCATCTTAAATATGAACAATAGTTAGCTACTGCCTTTGTCATTATCAGGAATGCAATCACAACAACTCATCTTGGATATCACAAGGAGATGGTAACAGAAGTTTGGACATAAGGCTTGTCTCTACTTTTCAGACATTAGCATGCACAGATTGCTGGCTGTATTTAAGAAAATAAAGATTTAGGATTCAGAGCTGGGAACTTAAAGAAAACCAGCTGCTGGTTAAACTTCAAGTAAAGGTATCGTATCATGCTTTATTTGAGCATTCATACAAAACTTTAAAAAATAAAAGTTTTTTTTTAGGTTGGCATAAATGATTCTAAATGTGAGATTCTTTCATCTACAATGCAAAATCAACCATCTGCACAAGAATGCCAACTTTACTGTAACAGTAGGTACAGTAAAAACATTGAACACTATGTTAAGGTGGACTCAGTGATCAAAAATAGCAAACAGTTGCAATTACTCATGTTTTTCTTCTTTTTAATTTAATCTTTATTGTATTTTTTTGCATTGCAATTGAGTCCTCTTATATCCCCTCCCCCTAGCAATCACTACACTGTTTTGCATGTCCATGAGTCCATTTGCCTTTTTGCTCAATTCCTCCACCCTCTAACTGCACCCCATCCAGTTGTCATCTGTTCTCCATCTATGAGTCTGTCTCTGTTTTGCTTGTTAGTTCAGTTTTTTCATCAGGTCCCACATATGACTGAAAGCATATGATATTTGTCTTTCTCTGATTGGCTTATTTCACTTAGCATAACGTTCTCCAGGTCCATCCATACTGTTGCAATGGTAAAATTTTCTTCTTTTTTATAACTGACTAGAATTCCATTGCGTAAATGACCCACAGTTGTTATATCCACTCAACTACTGATAGACACTTGGCTGCTTCCATATCTTGACAATTGTAAATAATGCTGCAATGCACACACGGGCACTTCTGTTCATTTGAATTAGTGTTGTGGGTTTCTTCGGATATATTCCCAGAAGCGGGAGAGCTGGGTGAAAAGGCAGACCCATTTTTAATTTTTTGAGGTATCTCCAATCTGCTTTTCATAGTGGCTACACCAGTCTGCATGCCCACCAACAGGGCAAGAAGGTTCCCCTTTCTCCACATCCTCACCAGTACTTGTTATATGGCAATTATTCACTTTTACTCTCTATAAAAAGTTTATCAGTAAAGGCTAATTGACATCATTTGAAATCGTACTTCACTATAAATTCCTGTAAACATATAATATTCCAAAATTGAAGTGAGAAGAGAAAATCTGAACAGACTGATTATACCCAACATCATGCCTAATATCATGAGAGAAATGCAAATTAAAACCACAGTGAGATATCGCCTGACACCTGTCAGAACGGCCATCATCAATAAATTAACAAATAAGTGTGCCAAGAAGGGAACTCTTGTGCACTGTTACTGGGAATGCAGATTAGTGCAGTTACTATGGAAAACAGTACAGAGGTTTATCAAAAAAACTTAAAAAAAAAAAGAAATACTTATGACCCAGCAACTCCACCTCCAGGTATGTATCCAAAGAAATTCAAAACATTTATTCAAAAAGATAAAATCACCCCTTTTGTTTATTGCACTGTTATGTACAACAGTCAAGATATGAAAGCAATCCAAGTGCCCATCAACTGACAAGCAGATAAAAAAGATGTGGTACATATACATACAACAGAATACTACTTGGCCATAAAAAGAGAAAGAAATCTTACCAACTGTGACAATATGAATGACCCTCAAGGTTATTATACTAAGTAAACCAAGTCAGACAGAGAAAAATAAATATCATGATTTCACTGAAATGTGGAATCTAACCAAAAAAATAAACAAACAAAATAGACTCAGAAATACAGAGAACAAACAGGGTTGCCAGATTGAGGGGGGCAGAGAACTGGGTGAAAAAGGTGAAGGAATTAAGAACCACAAATTAGCAGTTACAAAATGGTGAAAGTGGTTAAACTACAGCATAAAGATTATAATCAATAATATTGTAATAACTATGTACGGTACCAAGTGAGTACTAGAATTATATCACTGTAATCACTAGGCTATATATCTGAAACTAATATCAACTGTCCATTATAACTGAAAAATACAATTAAAAGTGTAATCAACTGTAAAATAGATATATCTATCTATCTATCTATCTATCTATCTATCTATCTATCTATCTATCTATCTATATCTCTATACATGGACATTATACATATATAAAGAGAAAAAAAGACATCTTTCATATTGACCAAGCTATACAGTTAAACAGGCAAAAAGCAGGGGGGCAGTTTTACATAAAAAGTTCAATCACAGCCAAAGTAAGCACTGAAACATGGTAAGAAATTCTCAAATAGCAGCAGTTCCTGCATTCCAATCAAGAAATTACCATTAGCCGCTCAGCATACCCAGCTAAACAATGACTAGATACACCTAAAGACAAAGATATCTCGGTAAAGGTAAGTATTGTTCAACCATTTGTAAAATGTTAAGTACTGGGATAGGTTAATGGATTTTTTTAAAAGAATCTATTTCTTGGCTAGGGTTTCTACAACAAAAGGTGATTATGAAGCTGATGCTAACATTTAATAGGGAGTTAACTCTGCCCAGAACCAGTGCTGAGATTTTATTACTGCTGACCTTTCAAAATCATGTTTCTAACAATAAAAAACCAAGTTCTCATTGGTTATAATAACATTCAAGTGTATTTTAATAAAATATTTTTATTTGGGGGGCAGACACATCCTCTTTTTTTTAGAAGAGTATTCTTTTTTTTAAATTTCAATTTATTTATTTCTAGAGAGAGGGGAAGAGAGGGAGAAAGAGAGAGATAGAAACATCAATGATGGTTGCCTCATGAGCACCCCATACCAGGCACTCGGCCCGCAACCCAGGCATGTGCACAGACTGGGAATCGAACCGGCGACCCTTTGCTCCACAGGCCCGTGGCTCAATCCACTGAGCCACACCACCCAGGGCTACATCCTCTTTTTTTAAAGGTAAATTTTTGTAATAGCATATGTTATGGGCTGCATTGTAGCCCATCTTAAAAATGTGTATGTTGAATTCCTAATTCCTACTACCTCCTAATGGTAACCACATTTAGAGACAGGGTTTTCACAAAAGTAATTAAGTTTAGATGAGGCCATTAGGGTGAGATATAATCCAATACGACTGGTGTCTTTATAAGAGGAGGAAATTTGGATATAGTACAGAAGGGAGATGGTGTGAAGACAGATGGAGAAGTTAGTCAACTTTTAAGTCAAAGGAGAGAGGCCTGGAACAGATCCTTCCCTCAGAAGGAAGCAATTTCGCTGACACCTTTATCTGGACTTCTGTATAAATTTCTGTTGAAGGCAGTCAGTCTGTGGTACTTTGTACAAAGTAGTACAGCAGGTGTACCATCATTTAAGATACTTTACATAAAAAGTTCTAGTGAAACTGGGAACCAATACAGGAAAAAAAGTGAGCAATGTATATGCTGTCACCACAGAATTTTGTCTTCTGAGTAAAATCTCAGAATGAGTCACTACATCCTGAGAAAAATTCACACTAAACAATTCTGGCCTCCACTGAAACAGGGCTTTTGGGTAAAATGTTACATGGCAAGCACAGAAAAAGAGTTGATCAGACAACAGTTTACTACTTCTTCCCTTTTATTTTTCTTCAAGTAGAGTGAGGCTATCTTTGTACTTGAGCTTTGGTATGTAGAGTGACACATTTTTAGGTAATTGATATTGCATATAAGTTTCACTTAAGCAATAACTACATAAACATGGTGGTATATAAAAACTGTTTAGATGTCTCATAACAATAAATTAAAAAGGACATGTGATACACTAGTAACTAAATTTTGCCTTGGCTTTCAATTTTTGGATCTTTTGTTGCATTTTAGATCCCAAAACTTGGTAATGACCAGGAGTGTGTCAGATGAATCTAGAGTACTCTTCTAAAAAATATACTTTGCCTTATCTATTCCATGTTTTTTAATCTTAAAAACATCCAAAATATTTTTAAAATGTGCATTTAATCGCAACGCACTTGGTCTGGTTTGTGGGCCAGGTCCCCAGCTGGGGGCATGTGAGAGGCAACTTATTAATGTATCTCTTGCATGTTTTGCTCCCTCTCTTTTTCACTCCTTTTGCCTCTCTATAAAGTAAATAAATACAATCTTAAAAGAAAGAAAGAAAAATAGGTTATGTTGACTTTAATTGTCAGTAAGACTTTCTCTACCCCTGCAACTTCCTTAGCTTGAGGACAGAATTTCTGCATTTAAATCTAATATGTACTTGGCTAATCTTAATCACATGGTAATGAAAGTCATGGTCTCTACTCTACACTGTGCTGCAAAGGTATCAACTGAGAACATGCATTTTATGCTCCAGAGCTGTTCTGCTTTGACTTACTCCTGAGAATTAGAGGTAAACTATCATGCATTCAGAATTATGAGATAGACAGTAGCCTATTTTTCTCTGACTATATTCTTGGTGGGGCATCTAATACACAGTCTACAATAAAGTCTTGAGAGATGCATTAATGGTAGTAAAGAGGACTCATCATCGCTCATCATTATACACTTGATAATGCAGAATACTTACAACAGTATACTCCCATTCTTACCCATGCTTTGTACTAATGTTACCATACACCTTAATTTTACATACTAGTAAACCAAAAATAAATTATTTTTGCTTTAAACTGTCAATGCTCTTTTAAATGAACTAAAAAAAACTAAAAAGCTTTATAAATTCTATTTTCCAACAAATTATTTATTACAGCTTCATTTTATTGTGTAGATGCAAGTTCCCACCTATCATTTTTCTTCTGTTAAATGGCCCTTAACATTTCTTGTAGCTCGTGATTTCTAATAATGAATTCAATCAGCTGTTTGCTTAAAAAAGTCTTTATCTTTACTTCGGAAGTTACACATTCTGTATAAAGAATTCTAGGTTGAGAGTTTCTTTCAGTACTTTAAATATGTCATTCCATTCATTGCCTTTTGGTTTGAAAACTGTCAAGAAGTTGGCAGTCATTTTCTTCCTCTGGATGTAATGTGCCTTTATTCACTTGCTGCTTTTACATTTTCTCCATTGTCACTGATTTTCAGAGATCTGATTATGATGTGCCTTGGTAAGAGATTTTTGGGTGGTTTTGTGTGTGTGTTTATCTTGCTATGGAGGTTCTTGAATCTACCCATTTAAATGTTCTTAAAAATACAGAAAATTTTTGGACATCATTTCATCAAGTACTTTTCTTGGCTACCTTTTTGATGAAACTCCAATTATACATATGTTAGAGTGTTTGATATCATTCCACAGTTCACTAAGACTCTATTTTTTTCAGTAGTCTTTACTCTCTGTGCTCCATTTTGTGTAGTTTTTACTTTTACATTAAGGTCAATGACTTTTCTTTTGACATGTCTAATATGCTATTAAGACCAATCAGCAGGTTTTTCATTGCAGTTACTGTATTTTTCATCTCCTAAATGTTTACTTAGTTCTTTTTACATTTCTTCTGTTTGTTTCTCTTTAAATCCTTTTGCATATTGAGTTTATCTATAATGTTGTTTTAATGTCTTTGTCTTCCAATTCCTTTATTTACACAATTACTGCATCCAATTCTATTGACAGTTTGTCTGCATACGGTGTCTATTAATTGTCCACAAAGTATAGGACCTAAGAATATGGGAATAAAAATTCTTATATCAATTAAACATTCCTGTGAAATCAGGAATGCTTATGAATTTTTTATGGTGTATAAAAGCTAGTCCTGAAATTGACAGAAAATTTTTATAAAGCAATTATTCAAATACATTGTTTGAAAACCATTACCTAGATTTTTTAAAATTTATTTTTAATCCTCACCAGAGGAAAGAGAGAGGGAAACATCGATGTGAGAGAGAAACATTGATCAGCTGCCTCCAACATACAACTCACAACCCAGGATGTGCCCTGGCCAGGCATGAAAACCTCGGTGCTTCTGTCTATGGGATAACGTTCCAACTGAGCTACACAGGCCAGGGCCATCACCTAGATTTTTAATTCTGAGTTAGTATAGATGTTGTTAGCAACAGTGTACAAGGGTTCACTTTTTTCCTCATCCTTGCCAATACTTGTTTGTTGATTTATTGATGACAGCCATCGAAACAGGTGTGTGGATTTTCTCTTGTGGATTTAATTTGCATTCTCTGATGACTGTGCACCTTTTCATAGGTCTTTTGTCCATCAGTATGTCTTCTTTGTGGCAAAATATCTGTTGAGTATCTCTGCCCATTTTTTTAAATGTATAGTTTACAGGGGGGTTGATGTTAAGGTGTATGATGTTCTTTATGTATTTCGGATATTGAATCAACCTTGTGTAGCAGGAATGAAATCCCAATTGATCACTGTGTATGATCATTTTAATGTATTGTTGAATTCACTTTGCTAATATTTTGAAGATATTTGCATCTATGGTTCCTCAGGTATACTTACCTATAATGGTAATGTCTTTTTGTGGTTTTGGAATCACGGTAATGCTGCCCTCATAAAATGAGGTGGGAGGCTTCCCTCTTAAATTTTTTGTAAAACTTCAAGAAGGGTAAGTTTTAATTCTTCTCTTAATGTTTCATCAAATTTACCTGTGAAGCCATCTGGTCCAGAATTTTTGTTTGTTGGAATGTTTTGATCAGTTTCCATTTCATCATTGTTAGTCTGTTCAGATTTTCTGTTTCTTCTTGATTTAGTCTTAGAAAATTGTATACTTTTAGGAATTTCCATTTCTTCCAGATTGTCCAATTTGGTGGCACATAACTGTTTGTACAATAGTATTTTCTTCTAATTCTTTGTAATTCTAAGTACAAATATCTTTGTATTCAGTTGTTACTTCTCTTTCATTTCTGATTTGATTTGGGTCCTTTTTCTCCTTGTAAGTCTAATTTTCTGTCTTGATGATCTATCCACTGATGTCAGTGGGATATTAATGTCCCCTACTATGACTGTATTATTGTGTGTCTTTCACTTTTTGTGTGTCAGTACTTGATTTATATATTTAAGCGCTCCAACAGTGGGTGCATAAATCTTTACAAGGATTATATCCTCATGTTAGATTTATCCATTGTCATTACAAAATGTCCTTCTCTTCTACATTTTGTTATAGGTGTTGTTTTAAAGTCTATAATGTCTGATGTAAGTATCACTACCTCATATTATCTTGATTTCTATTTGCATGACATATCTTTTTCTATCCCTTTACTTTCACTGTGTCTTTTGAACTGAAGTGGGTCTCTTATAGGAAGCATATATATGGGTCTTATTGTCCTATCCATTCAGTTATCCTATATTTTTTGACTAGAGCACTGAATACATTTACATTTAAAGTAGTTGTTAATAGGTATGTAGTTAATGCCATTTTATGACTCGCATTTAAATTTTTCCCCCTTCTTCTTAAAAAAGCCCCTTTAACACTTCTTGTAATACTGGTTTGGTTGTAATGAACTCCTTTAGCTCTTTCTGGTACAAAAAGTTATTTGCCTCATTTTCAATTCTAAATGATAGTCTTGCTGAGTTAAGTGTTAATTAGTTGTGGGTCCTTGCTTTGCATCACTTTGAATATTTTATACCAATCCCTTGTGGTCTGCTAAATTTCTGTTGAGAAATCAGTTGACAGTCTTATAGGAGATTCCTGGGAGGTAACTAACTGCCTACAGTTAGTTTAGATTCTCTATCTTCATCTTTGGCATTTTAATTATGATGTGTCTTGGTGTGGGCCTTTTTGGGTTCAGCTTGTTTGAGTCTCTCTGTGCTTCCTGGGTTTGCATGTCTTTTTCCTTCTCTAGGTTAGGGAAGTTTTCATCTCACTCATTTTTTTCTTCAAATGGGTTCTCAATCCCTTGCACTCTTTCTTCTATTCTGGTAGTCTTATGATATAGATCCTGTTATACTTGATGTGTCCCAGAGGTCCCTTAAATTATCCTTATTGTTTAAACTCTTTTTTCTTTTTGTTTTTTTAATTTTTAAAAAAGATTTTATTTATTTTTTGACAGAGGGGAAGGAAGAAAGAGAGGGAAAGAAACATCAATGTGTGGTTGCCTTTTATGCACCCCCCACTGGGGACCTGGCCTACAACCCAGGCATGTACCCTGACTGGGAGTCAAACCAGCAACCCTTTGCTTCGCAGGCCAGTGCTCAACCCATTGGGCCAGAGCTCTTTTTGCTTTTCTGATAGGGTGTTTTACACTACCTTACAAAGGTAGTGTAAATTGCTGATTCAATTCTCTGCTTCATTTGATTGGCTGTTGATTCTGTCGAATGTATTCTTCATTTCTGACTGGTCCTTTTTTATGGTTTCTGTGTCTTTGAAATTTCTCATTGGGTTCATCTATACTTCCCCTAAGTTCCTTGAGCATCCCCGTAGCCAATGTCTTGAACTTCATCTGGTACACTACTTGCCTTCATTTCTATTTCTACAATTTTGTCCTATTTTTTCATTTGAGATATGTTGCTTTGTCATCTCATTTTTGCTGCCTCCCTGTGTTTCTTTCTATGTATTATGCAGATATGCTATGTCTTCCAGTCTTGGCAGTGTGGCCTTAAGTAGGTGTCCTATGGTGCCCAGTGGCTTAAGTCTCATGTTCACGTAAACTGGGTGCTCCAGGTGTATCTATTGTATGGGTTGTATGTGCCCTCCTGTTGTAGCTTAGCCATGACTGCTGTTAGCACATCAGTGGGTGGAATTGACCCTCAGGCTCACTGGCTGTGAGAACTGGCCACAACTACAGAGGATGAGCTATTGTGTGGGGGCTGAGCATATGAAATGAGACTTGCTTTCCTGGGGCTCTAGTGCATCCTGAGTCTACACTTTGGATGTGTTGTTTTTGAAATTAATTGGAAGGTGCTCTGAAGTGAGCCATGAAGTATATGGTTTCCAGGGCCACTTAGAAGGGGTTCCAGTGTAGGCCTAGGTGAGCTCCTGCCTGTACTTGGCCTGGGCCACCTGTTAGGAACTGCAGTGTGGTATGTGGTTGGTAGCTTAGGTTGAGCTTGGAGGTATCTGCAAGAGGCAATGCTGCAAACCAACGTCAACTGACACTAGTGCCAGGCTTAAAGCCACTTAGCAAGAGGTACAGGGAGTGCTGATGCCAGTGACTACATGTTTGAGATCTGTGGATTTTGAAAGTTATTTAGGATATTACACAGTGCAAGCCAAGGCCAGAAGTCTGTATAAACCAGTGCTGAAAGAGGTTCTTCTATAATTAGTTATAATTTTAATATGGTCATGGGAAGAAGTGAGCACACTGTTTATGTACTCCGCCATTATAACTAGAACTTCTGGAAGATTTGAGAATTTTCTTTACTTGGTAGTTTTATATTTAGTTGTGCTGTGTTATAGGTCTTTCGCTCTCTTCCTTGACTCTTTGTGTGGCCTTTTTATCTTCAAGTTCTCATCCAAACCTCCCTCTCTTACTCTATTCAGGGAAAATCCATTCCCTAATTCCATCAAATAGTTTCTTATTTTTCTACTTTCCAAAGATTCCTATCATCTGAATGTGAGTAACTATTTTCTCCTGAGCCTCTCTCTAGTTTTCTTTTATATTTTCTATTAATTTTTCCCTTTTTGTCTGTGAGAATATCTCACTCTACTCTTCCAATTAACTATTTTGTTCTTCAGAAAGATTCATGCTATTACTTCTATTTTTATGTCATTTCAGCTATTGTATTTTTATACTGAATAATTCTTTTTACTCTTTCATAATTTCTTGTTTCATATAATTAGTACTCTAACTCTTCAGCATTATGAATTGGGGTAATTTTACATTCTTCATCTACGTATTTTTGTATTTCTACAACTAATGGAAACTGTAATACAACACATTATGTATCTCTTCTTTAAGATGTATTATTATTTGTATGCTCATTTTCTTATAGAAAAATTCACTTAAGTAATGTATATGGGAAATTACTAGACCACAGTGTCTGTCAGCCCCAGTGAGCTCAGGATATGGGGGTGGGAAACATCTAAAGTGGAGAATTCTAGGCAGCATAAAAATCATCTCTCTTCTCAAAGAACAATTGCTTGAGAAGGCAGCTTCACATTTTGTTGAGGTGAATAGTCATGAAAAAAGATTCTTCTTAGAGTATAATTTATCAGTACTAGGACTCTCATGGATATGAGACTGAAAAGCAATTGTCTATACTTCTCGTCCCCTGAGAAGCAAAGGGCACAATCCTAATTTGATTTCCTGGGAATATCTGTGCCAGAGTTCTGAGACACTGCAGGTATAAAGAAGTTAGGCAACTTTGGTTCAAAGGGGAGAAGCAAGAGCAGAACCCCAATAGTTATTTTCCTATTTTTTCCTCCCACAGCCAAAAGCAAGCTGCCTCCAGCTCCAAAACAAAGAAACAGTTCCTCTTCCACATCTTAGAAGTTCCTCACTATATGTTCTGAGACTTTGGTTTTACCTTATAACTCCACTGAAGATGATCTTGTGTGAAGAAGCTAATAGGCTAACTGAACATTTCTTTAGTAATCTGAACCAGGACATCCTTTATTTTTTATTTTTCAATTACAGTTTATATTCAGTATTATTCTGTATTACTTTCAGATGTACAGCAAGTGAGTAGATATCATGTACTTTACAGAGAGGTCCCTTGCTGCTTTTCAAGTACTCACCTGGACCCATACATATTTTTCATGACATTACTTACTATATTCCCTATGCTGTAATCTACATCTCTGTGACTGTTCTATAGCTGCCAATTTGTACTGCTTAATTCCTTCACCTTTATCACTTAGCCCTGCAACCTCCCACCCCTCTGACAACTGGTAGTCTGTTCTCTGTATCTCTGAATCAGTTTCTATTTTGTTCATTTTACTCATTAGATTTCACATATAGTAAAATCATATATTTGTCTTTTTCTGTCTTATTTCACATAGCATAATACCCTCTAAGTCCATCTAAGCTGTCACAAAAGGTAAGATTTCATTACTTTTATCGCCAAATAGTACAGCATTGTGTATACATACCACAACTTTTTTATCCACTCATCTACTGATGGCACTTGGGTTGCTTCCATATCTTGACTATTGTAAATAATGCTGCAATAAACATAGGGGTGCATATATTCTCTCGAATTAGTGTTTTGGGTTTCTTCATATATACACCCAGAAATGAAACTGCTGGGTCATAAGGCAATTCCATTTGTAATTTTCTGAGGAACCTTTATACTGGTTTCCGTAGTGGCTACACCAATCTGCATTCCCACTGAGAAAAGAACAGAGAGAAGAATATAGGAGAGAAATGGCTACTTGGCCAAGTCTGAAGCAGAGTGGGATAAGAGAGTAAGAAGAAGGGAAAAGTAAAAAATATATATATATTCATAGTCATGAAGGACAGGTGCCAAAGCACAAGGAAAGACTGCTGGCTACAACAACCTAATTAAGCCTAGAGATAGAACTGGTGTGTCCTAAAGCAAAAATTAGAAAAGAATATTATTTGGACATAAAACAGAAATCACTCTGCAAAGAGCACCAAAAGCAAGGTCAGGAAAAGAAAACTAAAAATGAGCTCTCATATATCCATGGCATACTTAGATATGACATAAAATGAGATGACAGATACAGAGACCTATTTCTTTTCTTTCTGAAAACTATAAATAGTAGAAACAAATCAACAGGTATAAATTACCTAATGCTTTCAAAATCTAAGTAATAATACTGGCTAAATTATATTAAGCTTACCATATACCAGGGATCATGTTACACATTCAGATAAACTTTCTTGTATGTCTTCAGCCCTGGCTGATGCGGCTCAGTGGATTGAGTGCTGGCCTGCGAAACAAAGGGTTCAATTCCCAGCCAGAGTACAAGCCTGGGCTGCAGGCTGGGTCGCCAGCTAGGAGTGTGCAAGAGGCAACCACACATCGCCATTTCTCTCCTCTCTTCCCCTCTCTCTAAAACCTTTAATGAAATGAAAAAATCTGTTAAACTATCCTGTATGTCTTCAAATAATACTAATATATCCTTAAAACAACATCACTTGTGGCACATAACAGATGAAGAAATCAAGGTTCAGCAAAGTTACTTTCACAAAACTGAGTACATGGTTGAACCCAACCTCAAACTCATATCCTGTGTGAATCCAGAGCCTAAACTCACCTATCAAGCATACTACAACTCTGTGGGAGAAGTACTGGTACAAAACAGGGGCCTTACCCCAAGGAGCTTTCATTGGTGATGGAGATCAGATTCATACACATCAAACACACCACACAAATGAAATTATTTCATATTGACCACAACTTACAAATAGATGTGCCAGGAAACAGCAAAGGAGATAAATCAGTATATTAACAAAATCCTTGGCTATAAAGCTCGCAATGCTACTGTGTATGGGTGTATGTGTAAAAAGGGAATGGTGAAAAACAGAAAAGTAAACAAATAGGTATGTAAGATGGTGATAAGTGCTTTAGAGAAAAATGTAGCATTTAGGGGGAATAGAGATTTTCAGAGAGATATTTTATATTAGGTAATCATTGTTTAAGTCTAATCAAGAGAAAGTTTAATAGAAGAGAGAGAAGTTGAACTAGGCTTTGAGATAGATTTCAAGTTAGACTGTATATTGCTGGCATCATAAAATTCTTGGACTGCTTCAGTACAAACTTAAAACTTACCATGTACTACCACCTGGCTATCTACCAAAAGCCATCGTGGATGGCCTTTATACCGGTAAAATGACCAAGATGCACAGTTTAATTCTCAATGCGAAAAACTAAGAAATCTGTTTTTAAAAGCACAATGAGACTACATCTTCCTCTTAGGGACAGGCTTATTAATTGAGCTCAGTGATACTGATACATAAACTAGAATGCAAATTTATTATTTAAAATGATCAACGTTAGCCATCAGTTAATGTGAAATGCATTAGCAGTAGCACAGTATTTTCCTTAGGGAAGCTACTTAAAAAATCAAATTATAATCAAAATATTACTTGGTAAACATGAATAATGTAGAACAGGGAGCTAATCAGCCATAAGAGTAGAGTAGGACATCTATTGCAGACAATGCTTGAATGGGTCATTCTAGTTTTTGGCTCCCTGAACTTCCCCTTTCCATATCTAAAGCCTAAACTGAATCTCTCTTTTCTTCCCTTCCAATCTCTAAATAGGACCAAATACAGCTGATTAGATAACCAGCTGCTTAATAAATTCCAATTACATTTTAATTGCATCCCCCAAATCCTAAAGTGTCTATTTGACAGTTAATTTACACTATAACCAATCAGTTTATTTATACAAAAATATCTCATTTATTTCAGAGACAGCTAAGCATAATTCTTGTTGGAATAAATTTTATTGTATTTCCAAGTTTTTACAGGCCATATATCACAGATGTTCTCAAATGGCTCCAATATGTCTTAATGTGTATATTCTGTGTAGATCAACAAACTTATACAATTCCACATACATTAATGTTCAGTTTGTACATAACTGTTAAATTTGTCACAGTACAGTTGTTTACTGAATTAAGAAAAATATTTTAAGAGACAACAGCAATATATAGGAAGGCAAAGATGCAAGTATGAGCATTATATGCTGTAGTGCAACTAAAGCAACTTTTAAGTAAAGATCATGAGAGAAACACGAGCAACACGAATGAATAGGTGACAACTAGGAAAAGAAATCTGTAACTAACAGTGTAGGGTAGTAGGTAGAAATCTGAATGTTTCTGAGAAGTGTAACAACACAGTAAAAGTCATGTTTAAAGGAAACTAAACATAACAGCAATTTATTAGTTAGAAATCAGTACTAATATAAAGTTATTTCTATAAACCTGAGACAAAAACTGAAAGGCCAGATTAGACTTCTGGAGGTTAAGAAGAAGGAACTAGAGAACTGGATGCTGAACACATTCTATAAAAATACAAGATCCTCCAACTTGGAAAAGACACATCTTTACAAAAAATGCTTCATCTTCATTCCACTACTATGTTTCATGAATTTAAATAAGTCTACACAACTACAGTTTCA
>PVKM010029741.1:0-17595 GCA_004027735.1 Carollia perspicillata | reverse complement strand
GGACTCAAATCAATGGTGTGAACCAGAAGGAAGAAAGAAACATTCAATCAAAACACAATGAAGAAACAAGAATTCAGAAAAATTAGGAGAGGTTTAGGAACATCCAGGACATCTTTAAGCATTCCAACATCCGAATTATAGGGGTGCCGGAAGGAGAAGAGGAAGAACAACAAATTGAAATCTTATTTGAACAAATAATAAAAGAGAACTTCCCCAGTCTGGCAAAGGAAATAGACTTCCAGGAAATCCAGCAAGCTCAGAGAGTCCCAAAGAAGTTGGACCCAAGGAGGAACACACTAAGGCACATCATATTTACATTAACCAAGATTGAAAGGAAGGAGAGAATTCTAGAAGCAGCAAGAGATAAGAGGACAGTTACCTACAAGGACTTCCCATCAGACTGTCAGCTGATTTCTCAAAAGAGACCTTGCAGGCAAGAAGGGGCTGGAAAGAAGCATTTGAAGTCATGAAAGTCAAGGACCTACATCCAAGGTTAGTTTGTCCAGCAAAGCTTTCATTTAGAATGGAAGGGCAGATAAAGTGCTTCTCAAATAAGGTCAGGTTAAAGGAGTTCACCATCGCCAAGCCCTTATTAAATGAAATGTTAAAGGGATTTATCTAAGAAAATGGAGATAAGAACTATGAACAGTAAAACGACAACAAACTCACAGTTATTAACAACCATACCTAAAACAAAAACAAAAACAAACTAAGCAAACAACTAGAACAGGAGCAGAACCACAGAAAAGATCACATGGAGGGTTATCAACAGGGGAGTGGGAGGGGAAGAGAGGAGGAAAAGGTACACAGAATAAGTAGCATAAGTGGTAGGTAGAAAATAGACAGGGGGAGGTTAAGAATAGTATAGGAAATGTAGAAGCCAAAAAACTTATATGTATGTTTAACTCTGTGTACTTAATGCTGTGTACTTATATGTATGTTTCATATCCATGAAAAACTCATGGATATGAACTAAAGTGGGATGGGGGATGTGGGTGGGAGAGGGTGTGCAGGGTGGAGGGGAATAAGGGGGGGAATGGGACAACTGTAATAGCATAAGCAATAAAATATATTAAAAACATAGACCATATTTGAAAAGTCAAAGAAACAAGATTTTTGTGTATTTTTAAATTATTCTTTGTTTGTATTGCCATTTTTTCTATTTCCATTTATTCCTCTTGTACCCTCTTCCACCTCCACACATCCCCTTCATTCCCTCATAATCAACACCCTGTTGTCTGTGTCCATGAGTCCCTTTTTTTGTTCGATTCTTCCACACTCCCAACCCTGACCCTCCCCACAAAATTGTCAGCCTACTCTCTATGAGTCTGTCTCTATTTTGCTTTTTAGTTCCGTTTGTTCACTAGATTCCAGGTATGAGTGAAATCATATGGTATTGGTCTTTCTCTGACTGGCTTCTTTCACTTAGCATAATGTCCTTGAGGTCCATACATGCTGTTGCCAAGATTAATTTTTTTTAATGGCAGAGTAGTATTTCATTGTGTAAATGTGTCATAGTTGTTTTATCTACTCATCTACTGAAAGACACTTGGGCTGCTTCAAAATCTGGGTGATTGTAAATAACACTGCAGTGAATATAGGGGTGGTTATATTCCTTTCAAATTAGTATTTTGTTTTTTTTCAGATAAATTCCCAGAAGTGTAATTGTTGGGTCATAAGTAAGTTTCATTTTTAATTTTTGAGGTAGTCTCAACTGCTTTCCACAGTGGCTGCACCAATCTGTATTCCCACCAACAGTGCAAAAGCACTCCCCTTTTTCCACATTTTTGCATGAAACTGTACATACAGAACCCTAAATATTGCACCAAGAAACTACTGGAACTGATAAGTTAACTTAGCAAAATAGAAAGGTACAAAATTAATATCCAGAATTCAGTTGCATTGTTATATGTAGATAATGAACTATCAGGGAGAGAAATTAAGAAAACAATTCCTTTTAAAATTCCTTCAAAAAGAATAAAATACTTAGGATTAAATTGAACCAAGAATGTAAAATACCTGTACTCAAAAATTATAAGACACTGAAGAAAAAAATTGGAGAAGATATAAATAAGTGGAAGTATATACCATGTTCACAGATTGGAAGGATTAACATCATTAAAATGTCCATACCACCCAAAGCAATCTATAGATTCAATGCAATTCCTATCAAGAAAACCATATTTCACAGATCTAGTACAAATATTTCAAAAATATATATGGAACTACAAAAGACCCTGAATAGCATTAGTGATCTTGAGAAAAAAGAACAAAGTTGATGGTATCATGCTACCTAATATCAAACTACACTGTAAGTCCAGAATAGTCAAGACAGGGTGATACTGGCATAAAAACAGACACACAGATCAGTGAAACAGAATAGAGAACTAAAAAATAAACCCACATCTTTATAGTCGATTAATAACTGACTGATGAAGCAAGCACATACAGTGGGCTAAAGACAGTTTATTCAATAAATAACATTGGAAAAATTGACAAATACATGCAGAAAAATGAAACTAGGCCACCTTATTATGCCACACACAAAAATAAATTCAAAATGGATTAAAGACTTAAATGTTAGACTCTAAACCATAAAGAATCCTAGAAGAATACATAAGCAGTAAAATCTCAAACATCGCTAGTAGCAATATTTTTTCTGATACATCTCCTCAGGCAAGGGAAACTGAAAATGTAAACAAATAGGACTACATCAAACTAAAAAGTTTTTTTCACAGAAAAGGAAGCCATCAACAAAATAAAAAAGACAACCCATGGAATGGGAGAACACATCCACTGATATATGTGATAAGTGATTAGTATCCAAAATTTATAAATAAAACTGAACACCAAAAAATCCCTCAAACAATCCAATTAAAAAATGGGCGAAGGACCTGAATAGACACTTCAAAGAGGATGTACAGAATGCCAATAGACATATGAAAAGATACTCAACATCATTAACCATCAGAAAAATGCAAATTAAAACCACAATGAGGTATCCTTTCTCACCTGTTAGAATGGCTACCATCAATAAGTCAACAAACAACAAATGTTAATTTTTTTAAGAAGTGTCAAGAAAGAGGTAAGTTACAACCTTCAAATGGTTGTAAAGGTTAATTTGCAGACTATAATAACATGTAATTGTCTATTTTTATCATGGAAAATGAAAAGAAAGACATATATGTAATATGCATTACAATGTACTTATTATGTCTCTTAGAAATTATCTTCACAGTGAAGGATTTTTAAACATATGTAAGTGACTTATTTTTAAAAGTGATAACATGGCTCATTGAAAAATGCTTATGAATCATATACATTTTCTTTTTTCAGATATGAATAAAATTCTTCCAAAAACAGAGGATTGAGTCTACTGTATCAATGTAGATCCTTTCTAAAATAATACTTTATAATTTTATTCTCTCCTTATTAAATAATCATCCTCAATGAGCTAAATGTATTTGACTTATGCAAATATGAGTGCTATGGTGTTGCATTATATACATTTTTGTAAGACTCTCAGTTTTTTTAATATAGCATTAAGCTACATTCAAGGTATAATAATCCATGAAGAGTGTCCAGAAATGGAGTGATATTAAAATAGATCACCAGAATCCATACACTTTAAATTTCTATTTTGTTTATTTTTTAATTTTAGTTGTTGTTCAAGTACAGGTTTCTGTCTTTTACTCCCATCCCATTCCACCCCCCTCTCCAGTGCTCCCCACTTCCCTCCCATTTCCACCCTCCTTAGTTTTTGTCCATGTGTCCTTTATATTTGTTCCTGCGACCCCTTCCCCTTTTCCCCTGAAATTCCCTCCCCTCTCCCCTCTGGTTACTCTCAGCCTGTTTTCTATTTCAATGTCTTTGGTTATATTTTGCTTGCTTGTTTGTTTTGTTGTTTAGGTTCCCGTTAAAGGTGAGATCATATGGTATTTATCTTTCACCATCTGGCTTATTTCACTCAGCATATGCTTTTTAATTTTTTTTTTTATTTCTAAGCCTACCTTTTGGGGTAATTAATAGGAAAGAAATAGTTGTTAGTAATTGGATTTAAAGTACTAATCATAAGAATTAAAGTCAATTTTGATTAAAAAAATGAGCCATTCTTGGCCCGTAATTTCTTAGTAGTGCTGAAATAACATATTTGGAGGGAACTTTCAGGAGTGTTCTAGATAGCATTGTGAGAAAAGAAGAAAACACACCTATACAGATAACTTCTACTAGCAGCGTATTGACTTACATGTTAACTGAATACTTTGAGAGCTGTACTTCAAAACCATAAATCAAAGAAGGGTATACAAATGATCTAGATTCTTACTAAATGAAAAGAAGATGTGATATGATTTAACAGATCAGGGTAGGCAGGATTCCTATGATTAATCATCCAAAGTAAACGTCATTATTTAAGAGCTATTGGGCTTTAAAAGAGCTGATTTTTTTCCAGCAACGTGAATTAGATTTATATAGTGTCATAAATATTGACAGCATTATGTTAGTCATGCATTTTGATTTCTCTTTCTTACTGAGAATTTCATAGAGAAGGATTATATAAATATATTTCAGATGAATGCACTCAGGGTTGAAGTGATGGGACCAGTGACTCTATGACTATTAAGTTGTTTTCATGCTGTTAAATATTTTGCATAACAGTGGGGAACTGAGGCACAAAGCGCTGTTCAGCAACTCTTATTACAACTCTATTTTCCCATGATTTGTACAAAGATGGAAGTTAATAGTTTTTATTCTTTTTTATGTTTTGTAAAGGGTAAGGGTAATGCATCAAAATGTTACATGCATTTTTTAAACAATTCTAGCTAGAGTCTAATGTTGAAGACAACAGGTATTAAATACCTACCCATTCTAAATATCCATGCAGCATCTACCAGAAAGTAGCAAAACCAATAGCAAAACTTGTATTTCAATTGAGTTAGCTGATAGAAGACTAGAAAAGTAGAAAAGATTTTTTCAAATTAGAGTAGAAATGTGAATTTCCTGCAAGAACGTGAACCTGATATCCAGTCTATTAGGATTTTGTCTGCCCTGTGGCATTGCAGTAACTGTGAAAGTTCGTACCGGACTATGCTTAGAACAGGTCGATGTGGGCTGTGTAGGGACTGGCACACATGTGGACATAAGAGACTGTGCCTCCTTTCCTTTGCCAGAGGTCTGAAGGCAGGAATCTGGCCAGAGCAGCTAAGAACTGCTAAAAGGAGATTGCAGTCATGTTCCCATTTGCTGAGACAAAATACAAGAGCTCTTGTAGAGCTATTGGAATTGATTAGCTCATCCTTTTGACTGTGTAAGGCTACGTTTAAGGAATTAGTGTGTTCATTGTCAGTGTGTGGAAACAGTAGATGGAAAAGAGCAGAGTCATTAATATTATTGAGTGTACTAAAAAATAACTGTACGTCCTTTTTCATTAGAGATAGTCTTGGTTTACAGCATTGCTCCTAAGTCCTATCCCCTTACTGTCCCTTTGCACTCGTGAAAGTACAACAATTTGGAGTTAAAGTGCCTGGTCAATTCACAGAAAGAAGAAAAACAACACAGAAAATTTCAACCAGTTGCAAAAACATATGCACCAAAAATGAGTTTAATGACTTTGTTTAACTTTGTTTTGTTGGCCTTTTTTAAAACATTTCATCACATAAATCAATTAGTCTTTTGGAAGGCAGATATGAGTTTGTTTCTCCTGTGTAATATATATTTCAAATAATTTATAAGTCCCCTGAGGATAAAATCTATGTCTAAACCTTTTTTGTATCTTTTTCAACATATTTACATTTTCTAAATAAATATTTAACGGATGACTCCATTAAATTTAGAAACTTAAAGAGGTATTTGAGAAAATATCAGTCTCAGTTTTAGAAGAGTTGTTCATGACTTTTATTACATACATTGTAATTACTCTAGGAATAATTCTGAAAATAGTATTGATGTCTCTAAAAATGAATAGTACAGGCATAATTCACTCTTGAGTTTAGCCTTTTTGCAGAAACATCTCTGTCATAATAAAAACTGAGATTTTTGACCTGACCTGAGAAAAATAGCTTCTTATAGTGTATTTAACATAATAAATTTTAAATAGGGAATTAAAAAATAAGCAGATGGATATATGGCCATGGCAAATATAAAAAGACATAGGTGGTTTATAGATGTCCCTCCTCT
The DNA here is from genome assembly GCA_004027735.1 of Carollia perspicillata. Lineage (NCBI taxonomy): Eukaryota > Metazoa > Chordata > Mammalia > Chiroptera > Phyllostomidae > Carollia > Carollia perspicillata. The sequence continues at coordinate 11,421 of PVKM010029741.1, read as the reverse complement.
GAAAATATGGGATTTAAAAAAGTTAAAAATAACATTTTAAGAGTAGTAAAACCACTATTTCAGTGCCTCTAAAACCACTGGCTTTATTAAACAGGATGGAAATTCTAATTAAAATTTTACTGCCACCATGCAATATTTACTGCATTTGAACTGAATGAGTTTTAAAGCTGCTCAATCGCATTTCCTTGTTAAGATCTTCATACAGAAACCCTGGCTTCTTAGATTTAATCAGACACTGCTCCCTCTCCTCCCCCTTCTCCAATAGAGAAGAAGCACATTTGGTACTACACCACCTCAAGAGATTATTAATCTATAAAAATGTTCTTGCCCTCCCACAACCTCCCATCCTATGACAATAATTATGATGGCTGCTGCAGAGTTGTGGTGCTGTTAAAAATGGCAATAATAATGATGGAATTAAATCCTCTTTCCTTATATATATAAAGGCAACACTCATTTCCATGCAATTGGATAGGATCCATCCATTTTCAGAAGACACAGCCATGCATCATTCCTAAATGTACTGTAAATATTCTAATAATTAATAGCTGTTAAAGTTCGGTTCCTTCTCTCAACTGTAAAGTTGAAAGAAAAGGGACTAGTTGTCAAATATATATGTAATTTAAACAAATGTTTTTCTCATTAAAATATGCTGTTTATGTTGGCTTTATTTTTTAAAGTATTAATTCATCAGAACTATCATTTGACTGCCATTGACAAGAGGGCATTGTTTGTTATGTTTGTTTTTTTAGGCACAGTTTTGTGTTCTAATTGTAATTTCGTTTTATTATGAAATTAGTATAGTTTATTTAGAAAAAATTAGCATTCTAAAAACTGAAATAAATTAATATAATACTATAGATAGCTACTATTACATTTTTGTAGTATATCTACCTGATGTATTTTCTACATACACATTTATGTAGCTATTGATATCAATATAGATATATAGGTATGTTGGTAAAATTATATCAGACATTGTATTTTAAATGATTGTTTTTACTTCAAAAACACAGCAAATTGAAAGGTGGAAGCTACTTCATTGTTATTTAAGAATTTCAGATTCTTTCATAGAATATGTAATTTGTGTAACCACATTTATGCTTCATTCTACAGGTTTTATTTTTAGCCACTAAAAAATGTGTACCAGTAATATACCATATAATACATTTTTGTATACTTTCTGACTTACATACACTTAAAATTTTGATATTTCTTCCTACTCTTGTTCTTGTAGTCTTCTATATATCAGCTACAATTTTCACCTTTCCAAGGAAGCTGGAAGTCAGAAGATTTAGTACCTTGTCCAAAGTAACAAAACTAGAAAGCTATAGAACAAGGCCTGCTGTTAACTGCTTTTAAACTTAAGAGGTGGGTTCTGGCATTGTAGGTAAGGTTAAGAAATGGACAAAATTCTGAGTGAATAATTGAGAAAGATGTATTAGAGGGTTCAAGATGAAAATGCAAAACATTAGGGAAGTTACTACCAATTCCCCAAGAATTTTTAAGTTGGCTTTTCTCTGGCTCTATTTCATAATGGAAGAAATGTTCTGTGAGTAATAATTATAAAACTTAATCCTCAAGTGAGTTTAGAATACATGATGTACTATTTAAAAGCTGTAAGATTCATTTGTTATTATTATCTATTCAATTTCTCCTATGCTTTTACAAATCAGGAAACTAAGACTAAAAGGTTTAAATGACATTCCCCAGGTTTGACAGATAATTTACATACAAGGCATAATTAGTATGAAATTTCTATTACAATCCTTGAATTCTATATAACACACACACACACACAAAGAAAAATAAAAAGGAAGTAAAAACCGATTGTTTTCTTTGTCTCCTATCCATGGCTCAACAACTTAAAGATCTATACTATGTAACTTAGTGGTCATTCAAATATAAATAGGTATGTCTCAGTTATATTTTTAATTTCTCCATGCACAAAAAATGGAGTGTAGAATTCTGGGAAAAAGGGCAAGGGCCAGGTGTGGTTGTGTTTAGGGTGTTGTTTCCTAACAGCAGTTATTAGAATAATTAATACATTAGCTTTTTGGATACAGAAATGATAGTCCTTTATCTGAAAAATATTTTCACTCACTGCTTGCTTGTGCCCAAATATTAAATGTGTTGCATTTTTTCCTATACTAATTATGTCAGTGTGAGAGCAATTAAAGTTTAATCATCACTTAACCTTAATTGAAATCTCAAACCCTGTTTCACCAGCAAATTGTAATATAGTCAGATAGAAGAAAATTTGACCCAAATTGCAGAATTTAGCAGAAAGTGGATCAGATGCTTCTGATTCTAACCAAAGTCAATTATAATAGCAGGGCAGTAGTTTTCAATTTTTGTTATATATATATAACATATATATATGTTATATATATACACATATGTCAATTTTTGTTATATATATATCATATATGATAGATAGATAGATATGGGTAGATGATAGATGATAGAATCACTGCAGGTGCCATACTAAGAAAACTTTAGTTTATGTGTGTGCGTGTGTGTGTGTGTGTGTGTGTGTATAGGTATACATATATCAATTTTTGATATATACATCATATATATGATAGACAGGTGATAAAGTCATTGCAGGTACCATATTAACAAAAGTCTTACACATTGGAAGCCCAAAAGAGATGTCAATAAAGGGAAACAGTATTCTAGGCTTCAACCAAGTACTGAGGGTAACACCCACAGGCACAGTGGGCACCTCCAGTTTTACACAGGAGAGAAAACTAAATGCAGCCCAGGGGCCTCAGAAAGGGCTGAAAGGAAAGCACGGCCAGCTGGCTAGTGCCTGAAGTGGACTTCGCCACACTGTACAAAGGCCCTCATGTTTCCCCAGTAGACTACCCTAGAAAATGAACACAGTTTTGCTTGGGGGCTTGACTCGACACAAAGAATGCAGTCCCTGGGGAAGAGAATTTAGCTTGGTTTCATCAAAGAAAGACTTTCTAGTGATAAATGGAAGAAGAACGCATGGCTTTTAAGCAACTACTTCTAAAACAAGGTCAGACAGATGGATCAAGTTTCATCAAACGAGTAAGAAATATTCAGCAAGAAACTTCCTGAAATATTGAATGTAACTGGAGTGAAAGCCCAGGAAGTTAGCTTAAAGTTTGAATACAAAAGATCTAACATAAAGATAGCACCAAGTATTGCTAACATAGCAGGTTTAATACAAAATGACTGATTATCAGTATTTGTGGGCTATGAAAGGAAGCCCGGTTTTCTCTGTGTATCCTTATGTGTTTATCTGGAACAAAATTTATTGCCCTAATGACTTTTTGTTAATTTCAAATACACTAAGTTTTAACCTGAAAAATTAATTGTATGATTTGAGGTGTAGGTATTAAAGATAGTATAAAATTTACAGTTACTTTTACCAAATTAGCATCAAATTTTTGATAGATTCATAGGTATGAATGTAACTTACTAAGGTAATAATTGCATGATGACCTTACTTAAAATGAAAATAATGACAATATCATACATAAATGCAGAGGGTGGTCAAAATGATAATTTAATCTATAGAAATATGCCCAAGTCTAAAGTCATACTATCTATCAAATTGTTCCAGTTTACATGCTCTTAATTGAACATATTTGTTTGACATAATAGCAGTGAGGCAGAAACCAATGGTGAGGAAAGTACAGCGTAATTGTCAAACTATGTCTTAGTCCCTCCCTAGAAGGTCTTTTGCATGGAGGCAGGGGATAAACGAGTTTGAGACTCATAAACAGCAAGCAGGTCAGAAACAGAAACAACCTTAAATTTTAAAACCTTAAATCCTAGCCATCATTTTACATAGAAGGAAATGGATTCCCAGAAAGGATAGATGCTTTTGTCCAATGTGACACTGTCACAAAGTGTCAGCTCTGAGACAGACCCCTATATCACAGTGGCTTTTCCCTTCTGTCATAGATTAAACTATGTTTCCCCAAAAGATATATTGATTTCCTAACTCCCAGTATCTCAGAATTTGATCTTATTTAGAAAAAGGGTCTTAGCAGATGTAATCAAGTTAAGATGGAGTTATACTGGAATAGTGTGGGCTCTAATCCAATAGACTATTGTCCTTATAAGAAGAGGAGAAGGGACTCTAAGACACATAGCCATGGGGAGAATGACATCTGATGATAGAGGCAGAACTGAAGGGTTGCAGCTGCAAGCCAAGGAACACTGAAGGTTGCCAACAACAATGCCAGAAGCTAGGGAAAGACAAAGAAGGATCCTTCCCTACAGGTGTCAGAGGGAACAGGACTCTAGAGACAACTTCAAATTTGGACTATGAGCCTCCAGATCTGCGAGACAAATTTCTGTTGTTTTAAGCCACAGATTTTATGGTTCATTGTTGTGGCAGCTCTTGGAAACTAATATATTTGCATTCTAAATATCCTTCTCACTAAGTTAAAAGATAATGGAAAGTTTGCAAATAATTCTATTATTTAATCCTATTAACCATGTGCTTTTAGAATGTAATTTACATGTGAATATAACAATAATATTAGAAGCCTTCTGAAATCTGTATAACTATTAACCAATGCCACCACAATAAACTAAATAAAAAGTACCCTTTATAATCCTGAGACCTGTGAATTAAATTAATGTGTGACATTAAGTGGGGTAAAACAGACTTACTGGCAATTTCAAGACAATTTAGAAAGTAAAAATACTAAAATTTATCTTTGCATACTTTAAAATATCATTATTTCTTAATTCATAACACTAGTTGCTTTTCATTTGTACCTCTTAGTGTTTATCCACCCTTGTTTAGGAGTAATTAGACATGGTGACTGCGAGACAGGAATAGGATTGCATGTTTGGTTGGACAATGGACACCTGTAGCAGGGGCCATTACATGGGAGTGGTTTACATTTGGATATGTATTATGAAGCTTTTGTTGCCCAAGGGCATTAAAATTTCTTTCTTTTTTAAAAAAAAAGATTTTATTTATTTATCTTTAGAGGGGCAGGGAAGGAGAGAGGGAGAGAAACATCAATGTATGGGTGCCTCTCCTGCGTCCCTTGCTGGGAACTGGCCTGCAACACAGGCATGTGCCCTGATTGGGAATCGAACCTCAGTTGTTTGGGTCGCAGGCCCGCGCTCAATCCACCGAGCTACACCAGCCAGGGCAGCATTAACATTTCTTGAGAAAAATATGCCTCTTTGTAATTCATGAAAATATAGTGATGACAGCTCCACAAAGCAGGGACTTTTTTAATTTAAATTTTATTTTAAATTACAGTTTACATCCAACATTATTTTGTATTGATCTCAGGTGTACAGCATAGTGAGTGGTTAGACAATCACATAGTTTACAAAGTGTTCCCCCGATATTTCTGGCACCTACCTGGCACCATAGATAGTTATTACAATACTATTGAGTATATTCCTTAGTCTGTACTTTATATCCCTGTGACTGTAACTACCCATTTGTACTTTGTAATCTCTCCACTGTTATTACCCAGTCCCCTCACCACCTTCACCTGGAAACCATTAGTCTTCTCTCGATATCAATGAGTCCATTTTTATTTTGTTCATTCATTTATTTTGTTCTTTATTCCACATGAGTATAATCATATGGTATTCATTTATCTCTGACTGATTTCACTTAAAATACCGCCCTCTAGTTCCATCCATACTGCAGTAAATGGTAAGATTTTATTCTTTCTTGTGGCCAAGGAATATTCCACTGTACATATGTAGCACGACTTTTTTATCCACTTATCTACTGATGCTCATTTGGGTTGCTCCCACATCTTGGCTATTGTAAATAACACTGCAATAAAAAGAGGAGGGACATATTCTTTCAAAGTAGTGTTTTGGGTCTCTTCAGACATATACCTACAAGTGGAACTGTAGGGTCATAGGGCAGTTCTACTTTTAATTTTTTGAGGATTCTCTGTACGTTTTTTCTTGGTGCCTATACCAATCTGCATTTCCAACAGTGCACGAATATTCCCTTTGCTTCACATCTTCACTAACATCTGTTGTTTGTTATTTATTGATGATAGCAATTCCAGAGTGGGTGGACCTGGAGAGAAAACACAGATGAAGGGGAGTGTAATAAAGTAAATCAAAATCTTTGTTTATACAATCTTGTTCCTTCCATCAACCATTGTTCACCTATATTCTTTTACTTAGACAAATTAAAAATTTTCAGTTTCAGTCCTCCACTGAACCAACAGAGTCTGGGAAAAAAATGAAATTTAGATGGCTTTAATTCAGAGTTGCAAGGAAAAAAAAAGATTTAACACAACATTAACTCTGAGCTACAAAATAAAGAGAAATGCATTTATTTAAAATTGCAAATCCCTAAGACAACATATTCTGTCTGGATTTTACCTTATTGGGAGAGTGATCATATGTGACTTTGTAATAATGTTGGTGAATTGAACCTTGCTCACCCCCTTGAATGTTAATTCTGGGTATTTTAGATCTTATTCATTATGACTAAAGTTTATACAAAATATACCCTATAAAAACTTAAGAATCTCTGATTTATTTTAACTGATTAAAGATAAGGCTACCTAGAGTCAACTCAGGAAATGTATTTTAAAAAAGTGGATTATAAATAGCATATAAATTATTTATCTGGAAAAGGGAGATAACAAGGTTTGATTTTAAGTTTTTTTAATAATTTATAAACAAAGGTTTAGAGATACTAAGTAAGTGTGAATATTTGTCTTTGACCTTCAACTTTAGTTCTGAAAGCACACAACACAATGTTTAAGCAAATACTTTAACATCAAGGAGACTGGCTCTATCATTCATTAACTGACCATGTGCAAACTTCCTGAGCCTCAGTTTGCTCACATATATATTTAATCTTTGGGGGAGGTTGAGGTAATACATATAAAATGTTTGAGTACACAATCTATCTCATAGTTTAAGTCCTTAAAATTGTTTGTAGTTATTATACAGGGGTAGGCAAAATTAGGTTTATAGTTGTTTGTATGGAAAAAACATTCAGGTTATGATTATTATAATAGTTTTATTAACTCAAAAGAATGTCACAATGCAACTGCCAACCTACTTCTTCCCACCCTTGTATTATTATGAAAAAGAGTGTTATATACACACAGCACCAAATCATTAAGCCCCCTAACATTGGAGGAACGATACTAACCCACTCTAATGATTCTCCTGTTCTCTTTATAAAAAATTCAAATTAAAAATCATTATATAGTATACAATAAGAGTAGCAGCAGGAACTTTTCTAATTATGTGACATGGGTTAACTCCTTGTATCTTTATAACTATCATGTGTGGTACCCATTATCACTATCCTGTTTCACAAATGGAAACTGAGTCACAGAGAGGCTTAAAATTTGTCTAAAGACACACAGCAGAGCTGAATGTCACTGCTACAGAAGTCTGGCTTCAGAATGTGTGGTCACAATCCTAAGCCACACTACTGTCATTAAGATGTGCATCACTTTGTAGATTTCTACAGAATGTGTACTACTGTTCATTCATTTTATTTGTAAATTAATATAAAGCTTAATTCCATAGACATTCATCTCTCTTACTAGCTAATGTGCTTGGGCCTTTATGGCATTTAACCAATGTAAATCAGATAGTCTGACCTTTAATCAGACTTTCAAAGAAAATGTTTGTCCACAAATCTGACTTTTAGCTTCTACTCAAAAGCCCTTTTATTTACTAGAAAAGAGCTGCAAAAAGACAGGGGGGTATGGAAGGGGTACTTATATAAGGATGCTCTTACAGTTTAAATGCCTGTGCTTCTAACAATGCAAGAAGCCAGAGATTATAATTCACAAAAGAAAGTCAGTTGGCAACTGGGATTCATAATAAAACTCAGGGTCAAACCACAAGCTCACTGAGAAAAAAATTATATAGAAAGAAGGAAGACTTTTTTTCACGATATCACTTCCTGCAATGAGAGCTTTCCTAAAAGATTTATGCAGAGTCATATCTGTAGCAAGAAGAAAAGGGTGTTCTGTCCTTAGAATCAAAGCCAGAGGAAAAAAATAAAGACTAGAATAGCAACAATAAGCTCTACCTTCCTGCAGTCATTATGGAAAAGAAGTAAAAGTGTTTCTGATGCTCCCATTAAATGCGGTAAACTGTTTTAGGAAAAAGATTATTCTGAAACCATTTCACCAGGCTTAAAGAAATAATACTATTCTCAATTTCATTAAAACTTCAGAAGGTTTAAATGCACTCACATTTTTCAAGTATATATTCAAAAATTTTCAAAAAACACAAAATTGTTAAGAGTCTTTGACCTGGTGTTTTTTACTGCAGTCATCCAAAATAAATTTAACTTTCTTAAAAATAAAACACTTCAACTTGTTCAAAATATATATATATTTAAATACTAGTTTTCACTGGTGAGTGTATTAGAACAAGTAGTTTACTCTCAAAAATTAAAAATATTACTCTATTTTTAAATGGAACGGATGTGCATTGTGAACATTTAAATAGTAGTTAACAATATGAAAAATAGTACTCAGTGAATTCCTGCCACCTATAAGTAATCCTATTAATATAGTCACATTGTTTGTCATTTTAAAAACATATTTTTCTTAGATATAGTTACTTATTTTAGGATTAATAGTTTAATAACAATGACGTTAGTGCCATAATTTTAAAAAGCAATTCCATGTTGAGTTGAATTTCAGGTTGTTTTACAAATTTATCCTATTATAAACATGGTTGCGGAAAATATATTTATAAATATTTTTATTTAACACTTTTCTAATTACTTCTTTTGGGTGCTTACTTGTGAATGGAAATAGTGTATGGGAGAACACTTATATATTGAACTTTTAAAAATATATTTTCAAGTTACTTTCCAAAAATGTATTAACATATTAACCCAATAACATATGAGGATATATATACCTTTTAAATATCCTCATCAATACTGGAAATAAATAAGGAGAAGCTCTCTTGCCCATTCTTTATGTCCATTAAAAATAATTTTCTATAAACATCCTGAACCTCTTGATAAACCACTACACCATCCTAGATAGAAATAAATTAATAGTTTAGTGCCCAAAATCACTGGTCTTTTTTTCTTTTTATATTTAAAAAAATTTTCCATTACAGCTGAAACACAATATTAGTTTCAGTTGTACACCATCATGATTAGACATATATAACTTATAAAGAGATCAACCTGACAAATTTATTACCTACTTGACACTATACATAGATATTATAATATTATTGAGTATATTTCTTATGTATATTTTATGACCATTTTTATAACTGGCTTTCTTTCTTGATAGGGAGAAGTTAATGTGAGGGCAGGGGATATACTGTCCATTGATGGGTTGTACTATCAATGAGTTAAAGTAGAATTACAGTTCCCAGAATCTCCTTTCCTGTGTGTGAGTCCAGACTAGAGCTGTCTAGCAAAGAATTTATGTGACATTTAAAAAATATATATCAGAAACCATTACTTGAAGTCCTTTTAGTGAAAGGCAATGACAAGGACCACAGAGGTGTTGAAAAGACCTAGGTTGCTATTAAATTCCCTCTACCTCATGCCCAGCTATTTTCTTAAACTGCTGAGCAAGAGGGTCATCACACCCTTCACAGGATACTTAACTATAGAATCACAGAAGAAACAGTTTACCAGAGACTTCTTCCTCAGCATTCTTAATGGTCCCATATTGTTTTTTGGACACACTGGTTTTCTCAGAAAAAAAGGCTGGTAACTTCACTAACAATACAACTCTCCCTTTCAGATATTCATCCCAGATCTTCCTGCAGTTGAGGAATAGTTAATTCCTACAATAATTTTTTTTCTCATAACTCATCTGATAATTGTCTTCCCTGTGTTCTCTTTTTCTCTCCATGTGGATGAGTGAGAGAAAGTAACCTGGGAAGGGTTTGTGGTCTAAGAAGGCAAATTTACCTTACCATGGGCTGTCTCAAGGACTAAACCGAGGGAAAGGGTGACCATTTTGGTTCTCATACCACAATATGTTCACCAGCTCATTATTTATCAGTAATAAATGGAACGTGTCTGTTCTCCTTTTGTGTGGACTTTTAAATCTTGTCAAATGGCTCAGAATGTAGAGGAGGAAATAGATGCTATCAGCTGACCTCTTCTTAAACTACTTTAAGAGGTACTGTGATTCATCCTTTTGTTTTAGAGATTTTATAAAGAAAAAAATTATGCCTTGTATTTAGATTTATTTGAATATTAATGAGATTGGATATTGTTTCCATTTGTTGATTCACCATTTGCAGTATGATTTATTCTAAATGTTAGTTCATGAATTGTAGCCAATGTTTGATGTATTTATTAATTTTCCTTTAGATTTGGCAATAATCATGGTAAATATTTCTAACTTTTTAAATAAATTTCTTTCTTTCATCAAATATATAAAAATAAATAGTAAAATAGTAGACAAAAATTATTTGTACTTCACAGGGCACCATTAAGAAAAAGCAAATCCCACATTGGGAGAGAGTATTTTCAAATCACATATCTGATAGAGGAATTGCAGCCCAAATATTTGTTAAATCTTATTACTCAATAACAAAACGACAAACAAAGAACAGTTCCACCAAAGAAATTATTTTAACAAAGATACATAAATGATAAACAGGATATGATGTTTCACTTTAGACACTGTGAAAGGCAATTTAAACTAAAAGGTGATACTGCTTCCCACCCACTAGAATGTGTATACTCAAAAAGATACATAATAACAAGTGTTTGTGACAAGGGGATAAAATTAGAACCTCATACCCTGCTAGTGGAAATGCAAAATAATAGTCACTTTGGGAAAAATGGATAGATTCTTAAAAAGATAAGAAAAATGAAAACATATGTCTACACAAGACATGTATGTGATGTTAATAGGAAGATTATTTCCAATAGTCAAAAAAGATAAGCAATGAAAATTTCCAGCAACATAAAAACCCACAAAATGACACATATTCATACAATTAAATCCTAATAATAAATTAAAAAGTATGTTACTGAACAAAAGTGGGGTTCCACTGCTTGTTGACACCAAAAGGCAAACTCTAGAGGAAGAGGCTGGCGAGAAAGGAAAGAAGTTTTATTCAATGCTGAATGATCTGGGAGAATGGGGAATTCACCATCTCAAACTTCATGTCCTCTGCAGAACCCAGATAAAACCAAGCCATCCTCAGCAAGTCCAAAACAAAAGGCAGTGCCCAGAATTTCTGCTCCATTTTAGAGTACCATCCTTTGGAGCCTGAGGCAGCATCTAAGAAGTCATCCAGACAGCTTGGCTTGCTCCCAATTGCTGTCTGGCTCCATACTCCCTCCTCCTGGCTGCATGTGGAGTTGGCACAGCCATTGGCCATGTGACTTCCAGGTCTGTGACATCCCATGTTCCTGGGCCAGAGAATGTGTGAGCACACTGGGAAGGCAAGATGATAGAC
>PVKM010029740.1:0-17620 GCA_004027735.1 Carollia perspicillata | reverse complement strand
TCCTCCAAAGAGGACTCACTCTAAAGTCTGTTCCCATTGGTTTCTCTCTGTTTTAGTCTCTTGTTTGGCTTCTTTATAGCACTTATGATGAAGTTTTATTTTGTTTACTGATCTACTTACTGCAAGAATGGAAGGAACAAGGGATTCCATTTGTCCTACTCAACATAGTGTCTGTCTCCATCATCTTGCTGGATGAAAGAAGAGTGATAAACTTTTTTTTGTTTAAAAATTTTAAAGATTTTATTTATTTATTTTTAGAGAGTGGGGAAGGGAGGGAGAAAGAAAGGAGAGAAACATTAGTCGCCTCTCATGTGCCCCAAACAAGGGACCTGGCCTGCAACCCAGGAATGTGCCCTAAAGAACAATCAAACCAGTGACCTTTCTTTTTGCAGGATGATGCCTGATCCACTGAGCCATACCAGCTAGCGCGGTTTTTCTTATTTTAAATAGTCATATCTAGTCATCTTAGTCTGGAATTGATCAAGGTGAGATTTTTTAAAAAATGAGAGAATGACATAGTGGAAAGATAGAGAAAAGGGGGAAGACAGAACAAGAGAAAACAAGGGAGAGGCATTTTATAATGAATATCCGTTTTATTTTAGGATTAATTGAAAAAATCACTTCTGAGAATCATAATGTTTGATCTAGAAAGCACAAAGTTCACTATATGAATTTTACAATGTTTATTCCATTTGAGTGGGAAAACAGTCATGTTTAGTTCTGTAGAGATGATGCGATTCCAGTGATCATATTCCACTTGTATGTGTTTATAAAGGCTTTGCAAATAGTGAGAAAGAGGTTACTGGGTAATTATTTGCTCTCAAGAGATATTGTATTTAATGTCTGTCTTATTGTGTTAAGAAGAAGTAGTTTTATTAATCTTTCAGAAATACATTAGATTCAGTCAATTACAGCCCTTTCATTAAGAAAATTAGATTTTTTTTCATATTTGCACTATGTGGACTGCAATAAATACACAAATCAAACATTTTGAGTAGACACTCAGCCTTTAAATTATGGAGCAACTTAAATTGATTTATCAGGCAGAGAAGGTTGCTTAGAAGCTGGGAGAAAGAAAAATTTCAAACTCATTATCATTTAATCAATGAGCAAATATGTTTCGGGTGTGGTGATAAAACTTTCATTTCAAAACCAGTACTTTGTTTAGAAATTTGTTTATCATCTGTCTTTTTGAAAAGATTCTGAGAGACACCACATAATTCTTACAATCTCTTTGGGAATATCAAAAAGTTCTAGTTGCAACATGTCAGTTCATCTTTTTTCAATGTCTGTTTCTGTTGTTACGCATTTTATTAAATATGATACTTTCATTCATCCAATCATTTTCTGTAAGTATCCAGGTTTTAGATTTCCCTATTTGGATTACCTTTCCTTCTTCTTCCCAAATCCCTATGGCCAAGTTCAAGTCTATGATACTGTGGTTTATAATTTGGTCTTTCCTTTTATTTCTGGCACAGAGCTCTGAAACCACTGGAATTTCCTAAACGCTGAGAGTGATAAAGGTGTCTTTTGTTATGTTAATATGGCAGCCCAGGACTAGCGCTTAGGTAACTTGAGCGAGGAGGATGTTTGCCAGGAGACCCAATGTGTGGTAGAGGGTTGGAACTTTCAGTCATCCCCCCATCCTCCCCTCTGCCACCACCCCTTGACCTCCAGGGAGGGCAGAGAGACTGGAGGCTGAATCAATGACCAATGGTGAATGATTTAATCAATTAGTTCAATATAATGAAGGCTCCATAAAAACCCAGAAGGTTGGGTTTCAGAGAGCTTCCCAGTTGGTGAACATGTGCAGATTGGGGAGAGTGACACATTGGAGAAGGCATGGAAACTCTGTATCCTTTTATAATAAACCAGTAAACTAGTAAGTAAAATGTTTTTCTCAGTTCAGTGTGTCACTCTAGCAAATTAATCAAACCCAAGAGGGAGGTCATTGGAACCTCTGGTCTGTAGTCAGTTGGTCAGAAGCACAGATGACAGCCTGGATGTGTGACTTGCAGTTCATGTCTCAAGTGGGCGGGGAGCAGCCTTGTCGGACTGACCTCGATCTCCAGGTAGGTAGTGTTAGAACTGCATTGAGTTGTAGGACAGCTGGTGTGCAAGAGTTGCTTGGTAGCGTGGAGGAAAAAACTCACACTGGAATTGGGTACAGAATTGTCGTTGGTGATCAGAAGTAGGATCAGAGTCAGGTATTAAAGTCCCAGCAGGAACTCAGAGCTTCTCCTGGTGACCCCCACAGAAACCCTCCTCCCATGAAGTCCTATGCACCCTGAATTTAGCACTGACCTTGTCTTGCTTTGCCTTGCTGCTATGCTACCATCCAACAGCCTTTTGAGTCTTTGTGTAGCCAGACTCCCTCCTCTCCAGGATTGCTCCCACCTCTTAGCCATTGCGGAGCATTGCATCCTGGTGTGTCTACTACCTGGTCCTTCCCATGGCCACAGCAGTTTGATCACAAGAGGCCAACACTTGATTTATGCCCAATCATGGTTTGATTTTTTTAGGGAATTTAAAATTTGGATTGAGAGCCACAATCCTTCCCTGTGGGTTCCTTGAAAATAACTTTTCTAATCAGAGGCAGTCTACTTCTAATCAGAGTCAGAGGGGAAGTATGGACTTCCCCCTAGCAGGGAAGTCCACCTGGACAGAGAGAATCAGCACAGTGGGAAACGGAGTTGGAGGCAGAACAGTTGCTGGGGAACCTAATGGTTTTCAGTCCCTGATCACATGTCTCTATTAGGTCAGGCTTCTGTTCTTTCCTTGGGTTCCACGAAAAACCCTGGTATTCTCATAATATACACCTTTGTGCTGCTTTGGCTGGTTTGATGGTTTTACTTACATGCTAAAGAAAGTTGGATAAGATATATGTTTCTCATCTCAACAGTGCCTGTGCAGTTTAGGATTTAAAAACATTTATGAAAAGAAGGGTCACGAATGATTGCTTGTACTTCTCTTCTCAGTGAGAACAGCCCTGGGCTCACAATATCTACCTTTTAACCTGAACTCCATCCTGGAAGTTCCGTTTTTACAAAGTAATACAAGTTTAAGAAAAACAATAATCTAAGACTTTACTTTCAGAAAATATTGAACCTAATGTGGCTTTTCAATTTAGAATTCACGGTTTCAGAAGTTCCTGGCTGGGTGACTCTGGACATGTCAATCATGTTAAGCATCTTTTTCTTTCATGTATAAAATGGGGATGAGAACACTGCTGCCATAAGAGCTGTTGAGAAGATTAACCTGGAGGCTGTGTTTTTAGCACCTGGCATATTACACTTGTCACGTCTATCAGTTCGAACTTAGTGTCACTAGTGAGAGAAAACTTTAATATTGTTAAACACAAGAATCATCCTGGCGCATGTCGTTCAACGGGCCAGAGTTATGACAGCCTTCAGATGAGGTTTTGCTCACTGGATCTATGGGTTCTCCACTCTGCTTTGTGCAATGTCAGCTTCACCCTCAGGTTCCATTCTGAGGTCCCTTGGCAGATCTGGGCTCCCCTCGCTGAGTAGCAAATTGGATGCAACAGCCCCAGCTGTCACGTCCTTAGGCTCACCGTGCCCAGCTCAGGAGAGGGATGTATGTTTTCAAGTGGGCCTGTCAGAACACTGGTTAGTCCTGATTGGATTCCTTATCACCTCAGTCTCTGTAGGCAGGTGGACAGGATGGGATTCACTGATAAAATTGTCAGCACCCATTTCTGCAGTAGGAATAGTGGGAAGGGAATGTTCAGTCCCAAAGAAATGTAGGGAATTCTTCCCAGAACTAAGGTACATAGTTATGGGGCAGATGTCTTCTATAGATCAATACATTCAATAAATGTGCCTCTATTTTATCTTAGAAAAGATTTTAAAAACCAACACACAGTAATGTATATTATCTTCCCCAATATTTCATTAGGTATGAATGCTTACAATTGTTGCATAAACTTTTATTAGTTCTGATCTTTAGATAAATCCTAAGAAATATTTATTCTCAATTGAAAGCTTGATCTAAACAACATATTCTTTATCTTTTTATTTGCTTGTTTTCTTTTGACAAAGCTTCTACTCTCCAGAGTAAGAAAATGGGAGTTTGTCAATGTTTTAATTCAATAAAATAACTTTTCATTTTAATTTGCTTATTCATCCTGATGTCTTTGGTTCCTGTTCTATTTCCGTTCAATTATTCCTTCAAGAGCTTTGCTTTCCCCTGACTCTTCTTCATTGTCACATCTTTTCAGAGAGGAGCTTCTGGACATAATTGAACCTCTTGGTATCTGGGAGAGTCAGAGCAATCACATTTGGGAAGCTATTTCTGAAGCTACACTTTAAAATATAATATTAGAATGTAGTTTAGAAATTCAGATTAATAGTATACATTATGTTGGTTTAAACCAATATTAACTTCACTGGTACATCATTTTGACAAATTCGTTATTCTAACCTTTCTCTAAAAATTCCTTATTAACAATTTCTCCCATTTTATTTCCTCATATTATTATTTATAATGATCTCTACTTCAAAATTTTAAAATTGTAACCTATAGACCTAAATATGAGTTACATACACTTAACATTGTGCCTCAGCATGTGTACATATTCATACACATATACAAACAAGTTTCCCCAAACAGTATTTACTCTGTGCAATGCACCTTCCTGTTGTCTATTGTTCTATGCTACTTCATTCTATTCTACTTTATTGTATAAATTGCGCTCTTACCATTCTGCAATTTGATTTTATGATCCAGTTATACATCTCAATAATACACTTTGAAGATTTTTGCTAAAGTAGTTCTTCATCAGTAGTGGTTTTGTACCATCAGTATTTTATGATTGTGCTCAAGACAGTTTTTATCTTTGTAAGGGCAAAATGACAAGAAGTATTATTTCTGTTTGAAAAAGCATTATACGAAATAAAATTATTATTAAACATTTTTCTTTAATAACTACAGAATTGAGTGCCCACTGAAACACAGCAAATGAGAGTGCATGACAATTAATGAAAATAAGATAAAAGTTATCATGATTCAGGTACTCAGTTGGATGGCTACCCAACAAAGTGATGCTGGATATCTTGACATTTTTTGACTCTTATAAAATTCATTTCTGCAAATTTGCCTCATCAGGTGCATAATTTATATGCATGATAAAAATTTCATATGATGCATCATAATCATCTATAACGCAGTAGAAACCAATTCATAAGAGAAAATAAAATGTTATAGTTAGTTTACTTTTTTATACTGGGACTAAACTACTCATAATAACAATATATTATTTTTGAGTAGTGTCTACATGTACTATTGTAAAATTTCCTTTTAAGTGCCATGGAGAAACAAACAAAACAAATAATCAATTGATATTTTAAAGTACAAAATGTAAGAATCATAAAAATCAAATCACAAAGTTAGTTTTGATCCATTTTCAATGTCATAGCACATAATTAAAAATTTAATTAAAATATTATTATATAAAGAGGAAGTAAATATGTGCAACTCTCAGGAACAGTAGAAAAGGGGTCAGAAATCATCTGTGTAAACCGTGACCCATAGGTCAGCATTCTATCTGAAGTTCAATAATTGAAAAATTGCAAGATTTGGCTCCTGGTCAAGGTGATGAAATAGGGAAATGTGGTACTTGCCTCATCCCACAACCACATCAAAAATACAACTAAACTATAGAACAATCATCATGCAGAGCCATCTGATATCTAGCTGAACAGAAGTCCTATAACTAAGGATAGAAAAAATCCACATCCAGACTGGTAGGAGGGGAGGAGATGCAAAATGGGGGGTCCCACACTCAGTTGTGGTGGTGAAAAATCAGGAAGGGTACCTTAGCTGCAGAAGTCCCCCTGAGGAGCAAGAAGTCCCAGCTCCATACCAGGCCTCCCAGCCCAGGGTCACAGTGCTGAGAAGAGACGTACCCACAACTTCCGGCTGTAAAAATCAGCAGGGATTGTGGCTGAATGAGACCGAGGGCTATTGGAGTCCTAGGCATTTCCTCTTAAAGGGCTTATGCCCAGAGTTGCTGGTACTCATTCCCTCTGAACTCCAGTGCTGTGGCAGCAGCTCAAAAGGCACTAGCAACATATGGGGAGGAATGGAATTGTGTGGCATCAGGGCGAGAGCTGAAGGAGCAGCTTTCTCCCAGACAGAAGTCCTGGCAGAGGCCATTGTTGCTTTTCTGAGCCTTCCCCTCACAAAGCCAGCAGGCAGATATCATACCTGAGTCTCCATCAGCCTGGCTAACAAGATTCACCCCACCTAAAACATTTCCAGTGGCTTTTCCATACAAATGGCCTATCTTGGCTCATACCACTAACTTTCCTAAAATCTCTCAAATGAGCAGCCTCTGGCCACAAATGATCTGTTCCTAGCTCCAACATTGCCAAACAGGTATGATGATTTATATGTGCATGTGCATAAAAGCTGAGACTAAGCTTTCAGGAGAGAGTAATTATCAATAAAAAGTGAAATATATAGTTATAACTCTTTTCTTAAGCTTTTAAACATTATTTTAACTTTCAGAAGTAATATTTACTTTGCAAGAAATGTAGCAATGGAAACATAGAATGAGAAAATTGAAAAAATTCAACCATAAATGAACAAATTGTGAGGCCTGAATTTTAGTTTTAAATTGAGCAGGGAAAATTTAACTGTTTTTTTGCTTCACTTCTCCCCTGCTAAAGTAGAGTTTGTTTTCAAAAGGTTAAACTGACTTTCAAGTAAAATATAATGTGAACACATTTCAAAGATTTTATTTAATTCATTAGTTAATGAGAGAATTAATGAGATGTTAAAACTGTTCTAAAAAGCATTTGAGAAGATGCACACACAAATGCATGAATATTAAGAAAAAATTTCTATGAATACAAAATTGCTACCTTTGGGGTTATCACTTCCATTAGCCAAAAATTATTTACATCTCTACTACACAGAAATCTACAAGAAAACTTTGACCCTACAGAGCTATGGGAAGCCCAATCAATAGAAAACTAGGCCCAGTACGGCACTGAAAGAACACGCAACAATTTCTTTTGTCTATTTTCAAGTTCTGAATTATTTTTCTAACACCTGTACTCTTAATACTTTTAATGTTAAAGTGTCCACAGTCCTCCACCTACACTCACTCCCTTAGTGACCTCATTCGGTCTTGTGGCTATGAATAACATCAACAATCTGATGACTCTCACATTTACACTTCCAGTTCAGACCTCTTTCCTGAACTCCAGACTCATATATCTGACTGCCTACAGTGTAGTGCACTTAGACATCTAACAGCAAGTTTCAATTGAATATGTCTACAGCTGTACTCCTGGCTTTCCCTTCCATAAAAAGCTTAATCCGCCTCCATTCTCCATCCTAGAATATTGGCTACTCTTTTCTTTTAGATGATCAGCAGTTATCAGTACCTTATTTTTCACACTCCATTGGCAGTATTTTAGGAAACACTAATCTACCTTCAAAACATCAGAATCTAATTACTTTCCACCACCTCTACTGCTACCAGCTCTTTCATCTAAGTGTGTCCCTACAGAAGGATCCAGGGAGTCAACTTTCCATAATGAAGCAGGCTTTGATCTGTCCAAGGGTGAATGAATATATTCTCTAAACTGAACATACAACAGCTCTCCTGAAAATCATTTCTACTGAAAAGTTCAATAGCTAGTGTTATTAAGTAGAATGTTATTTCTTTGATTTATAATTGCTGTATAGCTATTCCTAACATTCCCAAGCACATATAAGACAACTTCTTTATTCAACTACCTTGTGGATATTTTATTTTTCTATTTATTTACATAAGTGGTAATGGTCACTATTCAAAATAATTTCTCTGATGTACATGTCACTCTTAAGAGATCCTGAAATGTGCTAACGCTTTAGGTATGTGTGTATGTGTGTGAGTGTGTATATATATGCATATATGTACATATGATTTAGTAGTCTATTTTTTTATGCAGAAAGGCCCTATATTAACTTCCTAGAACTGCCATAACAAAGTACCACAGACGGAGTGGCTTAAACAACAAATTTGTTTTCTTACAATTCTGGAGGCTAGAAGTCTGAGTTCCAATATGTTAGCAGCATTGTTTTTTTCTAGAAACCTTTTTCCTTGGCTTGTAGATGGCTGCCTTCTTTGTGAGTCTTTACGTGGTCTTTCCTCTATGCCTGTCTGTGTCCTAACCTCTTGTTATAAGGACTTCAGTGGTATAGGGTTACGGCCCACCCATATCTCTCTATTTTAGCCTTATTACCTCTTTAAAGTCGCTATCTCCAACTACAGTCACATTCTGAAATACTGGGGGATTAGGACTTCCAAGTATGAATTTTGGAGGGATATCATTCATGCTCCGACACTTACACTTCAGTAATGGGCACAGATGTCATGCTCGCATAGGTAACTGGCACAAATGCCAAAGAGTGAGTCTCTGAATATCGCTGTCCTGAATGTCAAGCGGCCTGAATGTCAAGGGCCCAACCTGTGCAGCCCTTCCCTTCAGGTGCCCCTCAGGCCTGAGGTATCTAATCTCAGTCAAAGAAATGACTATAGTATCTGTTTTTGTGTCTCTCTCTTGATTCAACAGAGATGAAAAGACATTGACAAAGAGATAAAAGCTGCATCAGCTGTAAGCGATATCTTTAGCAAGTGGTAGTGAAAAGGAACACTACTCTTTGCTTGCAGAAATTGACTGGTGTGTTTTCTTTTCATGTTAATCATAGAAATCAATTTTATATACAAAATAATTCAGGAAATAATTCACATAAAATCAACAGATTTTCAACTTGTCAAAGTAGTCTTTTCCTCTGTTGTTAAGCAGAAAATCTGGGAGAGTTTTGTAGTTAGGGACAATATGCTAAATCAAAGAAGAAGAAAATAGTTTTGATTTATAAAATCACTAATTGAAACTTTAAGTGTCTGACAATATTCTGGTGATTTGGGGCTAAAATCTGCTCTGTTCCTTATTTTCCTTTGTCAGTGGTGTTCACCATGGTAACTTCAATAAAACCCTCCTTAAAAATGTTTTTCTTCTAAAGTACAAAGCACCTTCTTAAAGAAGAAGGCTGACAACCTGGTAGGAGTGGGTGTTTGGAAAATAAGTGAAAAGTATTTAGCTTTCTTCACAATTGCTGTGAGTGGCAGGAGATGAAGAAATTATTGAGGCAATAAAGTTGGGTGAAGGAAACACTTTATCTGTTTTGGGGAAAAATTAATCTAATTTTTGAGGTAGAAAATTAATTGAAACCATGCTAGAGAAGCTCTTCTCTTTTATTAAGTTTCCACTTTGCAGTGTGGATTGGTACAAGGCAAATGTAGCCAACACCTGCTTCAGTGAAGTCTGCTGGGATTTGATCACCTCTCTTGAGTCTACTTGGAAACGTAACTAACGTGAGTCTTCAAGTACCCCGTCGAACCTCTCTGGGTCCCTTCCAGTTTCCACCCCCTCGAATATGGAGGCAGAAAGAGCCCAGGAGTCCTCAGCCTTCACTGCACATTAGAATAAGCGAGTAGTTTAGAAAATGCCAGAGGCAAGGCCCTATGCAGGGATGATGCCTTAAAGTCTGGAGTGATATCCAGATGCAAGATTTTGTTTTATTTTCTTTTTTTAAGTGCCCAAGGCAATTTTAATGTCTAGCTAGAGCTGAGAATCACTGTATTTATTGATCTAAAGAGCTGTTCCAACTCTACCATTCTAAGGCACTTATCTACAAATTGACTTCAGCTGGGTTTATCTCCGATGGGCATGCCAATTAGGTGCTCTGGCTTTCATACTGTCTTTCTGTTCAGGATTCAGGAAAGAAAGGCATTAGCTTTTAATTTAGGAACCTAGCATCTCTATTCCTGTATATTCACTCATTAGCCAGAATAAGCCCAAAAGTCATGCCAGTGTCCAGTACAAAGTAACGTCTTCCCTTTCCAAACACATTGGTTTTCAAAGAGTTTTATTACTTAAAGGTTAGGCATTAACTAGATTCAATAATGTGCATGTGTGCGTATTTATGAGTATGGAAATGGTCAAGACAAAGTTAACAGTAGGATTCTCAAATGACTACAACTCTTTGTTGGCATAGCAGATAATTTTTCTCATCAGAACAGTGGTTCTTGTCCCTGATGGTATTTTAGAATTGCCTAGGAAGCCTTTGAAAAAATCTTCATGCCCAGGCTACGTCCTAGACCAAATCAAAATTCCTGACTGGGCACCAGCTTTTGGGGTTTTTGTTTTTGTTTTCTGTTTGTTTGTTTGTTTGTTTGTTTTAAAGCCTCCTAAATGATTCCAAAAGGGAGCCGTGGTTGAGAAGTGCTTGGTCTAGATTGGGGGGGATAAAGTTGTGTGGACAAATTATATCACGCACCTGGCCAACGCTAAAATGCTAACCGTGTGTTAGCCACTTCCTTGATTAGAAACAGCACCTTCCTTCCCCCTGAAGATTATACTTCTTTGGTTAAAATTACCATTGTGAGGGAAGTTGTTCTTTTAAATGTTCTACATTACTAGACTACAACTTTTTCTACTGAAGATGGTGAATGAAATGTTTTCTTCTTAAAATAATGAATATGATTGGGGCCATTCTTCTCAGGCCCCTTCGAAGGTCATTGAAATGTTGGGTAAAATGAGCACAAAACAAAAAATTTTGTAGGGAATGAATTCTTTAGGTCACAGTGTAACTAAAAAATTCAATAACATATGCCTTTTAAGTTATCAGTTTATTGACTTTTGGTAAGTAAAACATTAATTTTAGTATTATTTCCCTCCTCTTAGTGCAGATTGTTAAATTCATCAAAAACTTAGAGCCCAAAGCCTCAATACTGTTATATAAAATGTGTGCTTAATTGTCATTCTGGAGCTTGGTTCTGGTATCTACCCAAAGCCTATAAATCATTCTCAAACAAGAAAATCAAGTAATTAAGCTCTCTGGCCTGAATGTGATCTATATTTTCTACCTTCAGCATAGAAATGTATTCACTCGTATAGCTAGTGAAACTCTCTTTTAATGAACCTGGATCAGAGGAATGATTTGCTAATGCTTTCACAAACACAGGGAGTATGGCAGCTGATTTCTTCCCAGTCAAATGTGCCAAAGCCACTGTTGTTTTCAGTGGTCTGGACAGAAAGCCAAAGCTGACATACATGGAAAAGGATGATAAAAGTATTAATGGGAGTTAGTGAAAACAAACAAACAAAATAAAACGTTGCCTTCACAAATTGCATCTGAACTTTTCTTGAGATGACTCTAGGGCATGTTCTAAATTCAACAATTTATGGTCAATTGCCTTTTATCCTTAAAATCACACAAAACAAGTGATTATTTAGAATGAAATAGGTGGTTTAATATTCATGGACTTGAGAAAGAACTGGAATTAAAATTCAGTCTGGGGTCTGAATTAGCACCATTTGAATACAGAAATAATTCAATATACATGCACAAATTACTTTTAATAACATACACAGGTAAAATATATTTGTTTTACTTGATATACTTGTTTTGAAGAACCTTCTTGGGGTCTAACTTATTTTTATTATTTAGCTGGGCATGATACAGGCTGAACGCCCCTAAGTTCCAGGGCCTTGGCAAAATTAACTTCCAGGGGCTTGCCCGTGCCTTTGGTGAGCCTCAGGGACCGGATGCAGCCTCTGAACCGAATGTTGGTTGTCAGGCCAAACTGGTTAAGGCCACCTGAAAAACAAAGCAGGAAGGGCTCAATTTTGAAATGAAGCTGTTATATGTAAGAGCATGTTTTTATAGTGACATAAAATTTGAAGACATACATTTTAAGACATTGAACAAGTAATTGGTTTGGACTTACAATTTTAAAATTTGTAACACTTTCATAGTTATGACTTAAAATTATTAAATTTGATTTAATAAAACAAAGCAACTGATCAAATACTGAATTAAGATATGGGCTTTTAGTAGACTTTATTCCTTTCTTACATTATAAATATACATTCCAAGAGTTAAATTGGTTGAAATCTCATGCAAAATCCTCCTCCCATTGAGGAGAGACTCCCTTTTCTCATCAGGTCTACAAGGGGCTAATAGGACACCATTTCACAGACTGTGAATGAAGAAATACGTTATCCCCTTTACACTGTCTTGGGGTTTATCCTTATTGAAGCCGAAGTAGGTTTTGTTAAAACCTACTTGTTAAAAGAGAATCAACTTTGGAAAGAGCAGCTCTGAACTGGTCCTCATTACTCCTGTATCTTTTCGTCAGGCAACCACTGCTGAATACACATTTTGCTTGTTTTGTTAAGCAGAGGTGTACCATAAATGAGAACAAAAGTTTCTCTTGCCAAAAGACTGAAAGACCATTCTAAGAGCCTGTGTTATTACAGTACTTATTAAGAGGCACTTGGCTTATTTCTCTTCAAGTTGGGTCCTCTTGTTTATAGGCACTTGAGGTAACTCTCTGTGGTTCCCATGCTATTTTTAGTGTGCTGAAGAGGGATTTCAAATGCAGATTTATTACCTGGGTTTCCTAGTAATATAAATATAAATTCTAAAATAACCTAAGGGGGAAATTAGCTACACTTAACCCAATGATTTCCAGAACTTGAGGAAATAAGTTCCATAACATTTTATGATTCCTTGGGTATATTAATATTTAAAAAATCAGAAAGAACACCAACTCTGGCCCTGATCACTGTTAAATGCCTCATATCTTTTATAAGCCAAATATCCTCCATTGCCCCACGAATGAAACTTTGGGGGTATCATGAAAAGTAATGTGCTCATTTTATGCACTGGGAATTTCAGGTAAGGTGTTATTTATGGGAACAGGTTCCAAAGCTAGGGAGCAGACACACTTAAGCATTCTTGGATACATTTATAGAAATACAAATATTTTAAAAATCATGAACCAAATACAGCAAAGAAATTGTTACTGAGATAGACAGTGCTCACCTGGGAAACCTCCAACAAACACAGGGTCATTTGTATCCGCTGATGTGGATGCTGGGTTTGGGCTCTGGGCTTCCACCTGGTTCCCATCTACTGTCAGCTCAAGGCGATGTTTGATCTTGTTGGCGGTGACTTTGTGCCATTGTCCATCACACAGACGCCCTGGGACCCCAGCGTCATAGACAGCAGTGAATCGGCCAGCACCATTGTCCACATGAAACATAATCTAGAAAGCAGGAAATTGAACAGTCAGACGGTTTCATTAGAAGGCTATCATGATGGTCTGCATGATAAAAACTGTGAGGTCTATAGGAAAGACATCAGTTGGAATAGTTTGAAATGAACATAACTGGGGCATTAAAAAAGCTTGACAAAGACTGAAACTAAAATTTAATGACCTGGAGTCACAAATTATGTTCTTTGCCTGTGAGCATTGTTGGGAGCAGTAGGCAAGATGTGTGAGGCTAGTAGTAATTCTGCCTTTAGAAAATGTGAAATATAATTTCAAACTAGCTGATAAAAAAAGAACCTAGTATAAACAGGGAAAATTGTACCATGGATCTTTTAGGGTATGATAGTTCTTAGTGAACCTTATAAAATTTTCTTAAAAGGTGTTTTGAGTGATTCATTAATTTGGCTTACAAATTCATTTAAAAGAGTTATTGTTAGTTTTTTTTTTTTTCAATTTAAGCTTTGGTGTTTTAATCATATGTATTTTTTTTAATGGATTCCATTTTATACCCGGGATTGAGAGTTACATAAATTACTTTTTGGCTGGGGCGGGGGCAGGCTTTATGTCACAGGTGCCAAAGACTTTGAGGCAGAAGGCTGCTTAAATTCTCAACAATGAAGAACTTAGATTGGTAGTTCTTGCCTAAATGAGAAAAATCTGCTTTCAGTAACATGGAACAGTCCCTGAAATTTGAGAGGACAGAATTCTTTTGAAGCTGATGAAGAAAAGAACATAAGGAAATACTAAAAACAGTCAATCGGGCAACACATTTGACAAGGTAAAAGAAATAGGAGTCTTAAAAAGAAGATTAAAAGTACAAGTAAATAGGTGAAAGGTTTGTAAACTATACAGTGATGGAAATATGATTTAAGATTTTACTGTATTAGGTGGAGCTTGTGATAACAGGATTTTGCACATAAAAGGAGCGGGGTGAGAAATCCACACTCATTGTTGTGGAACTTGATACACTCACTGACAAGTTGATAGTAACTGCGATTATAAGCAGGTGATGATATGAAGCTTATTCCAACGAGATATAAGGAAAGTACATTTTGAAAATCTGGCAAAACTATTAAACATTGCTTATTTGTTCCCCTTTCAGGCTCCGTGCTCTAGGACCTTTTTGCTTTATCGGCTTTGATGATGGTTTGAAGACAGGGGAGGGAAGGAGGAGGAAAAGGAATGCATATTTTAAATCATAATGCAGTGTTTCTTCTTGGGAGGCAACAATACCCTATGAGTGGAAATATGAACAGAATTGAAGTGGGATTTGAATTTAATAGCCAGAAAGAAAACTTGTCAAATTTCTTGCTTTGCCTTCCTCATTTTACCTGTAGTATAAAATATATACAAACAGGTCTGTCCCATTGCAGATGGCTGTTCATAGGTAGTAAGGAGGTGTTTATGTTAGATTATCCATTGTAAGCAAATTTACAAAATATTTTAATTTATACTAATAAAATTTATTATGAATTTCTTCTTTTTTTGGAATGGTATCTGTATGCCTTTAAATAAAAATTGAGAAACCAATATGTCAGCTTATAACCTGTTGTTATAAGAAGAAAGGACTGATTTTAGACAATCCAAGACCCTTCCTTTCTCCTCCCCCTAAAATCAAGAGCTTCCTAGACTATGTTCACAAAGAGAATAACTTGGTAATACAATAAGAGCTTGAGATCTAAACCTATTCAGTCCATTACTAGTTAACCCATTTGGCTTACCGTAGTATTAGCACATTTAAAGTTTACATGGGTCCATAGAATAAGTGTGTTGAAACCATGCATAACTGAGATAATCCAGAAGAATGAAAAGAATAATCTAGCTTTCTATCAACAAAGAATCAAGATTCAAAATAAAGTTCTACATTCGAACAAAAATATCATGAAGAAATCAGAAATATTTAGACAGCCGATGGCTTACCTTTTCATCGATCATTTCAATACCCATTCCATCCATTTTCTGACTGCTGATTCCCAGGAGAACTCCTGTGGTTCTAGTTGTGCGGAATTCAAATTCTACAAGAAGGTCCAATCCCACTTTGAACCCACCAACTGTAAAATAAAGGTGTAATAGAAAATTGTAGATTAGACTTTAGGGATCGTTAAATCAAATTTGTGTAATGGAACAGTTTTACTAGATTTCAATTCAGAGGTTAGCCAGTTAAATAACTGTAAATTCCAGACTCTAATGTGACTTATACTTCCACTATTATAGTATATAACACACTTTATAGCTACTGCTTATTTTCTTGGCTGTCTTCCCTCCTAGAAGGTAAGTTTTATGAGGGCAATGACTTTTGTCCATATCGCTCACCATTTTTTTCTTGTGCCCACCAAAATATCTGGCACCTAGTGGAGGTTTAATATGTATTTGTTGAATGGATGAATAAAGAACACACACTGAGATTGAATACTCAGAGAATCTCACATCCAGGTATGATATGTTAGGAGTCTTGCTGTAGGGCATTTAAGTGATTAGTCAGTAAAACTTTACTGGGCTACTCCAAATGGTGCTACAACGACCTGAAAGAGCTCAGTAATAAGAAAAGAACTTGCAAGTACAGTTTTGAAGAGGATTCTGGGGCAAAAATAGACTTTTCTATTTTACCCAGCTAAGTCTTTTCTCTATAATTTCCCATATTTGATTCATTGGTGTATTTGATCTTTTAGCAAGTATTTAAAACTTGCCTCTTAGAAACAAAGTGATTCATTACAACCAGACTAGACCCTACCAACTGCACGGAGTATTAGGGAAGAACTCATGGAAGGTTTCTCCATGTCTTCTATTCATTTGTTTATTCATTAAAAAATGCTATGCGTAAACACAGTTGAAGGGTGGCACATGTGATGTGAAAGACTTTTACTCTTGAGAACCTTGATGGGTTTGGATGGGCAAAGGTGGGTTTAGAGTGGATTTTAAGAGCAAAGGTAGGAAAAGCTGAGTGTTCTGCAAGACAAAATAGGAAGGCTTTGTTTCTGTTCCTGAAAGGGAGCATTAAGGAGACAAGAGGAACAACCTGAGACAGTTCAGGGGCGGACAGAGGGAGTAAGGGGGCCATTGAAACCCCCGTGACTGGGTGGCTGGAAAGCTGTTAGAAATGACAATGTCAAAGGGTTAAATTGAAGTTGTACATTTTCTGGTGACATAACCTCCTCTGACTACCCAGGTCTCATAAGGATTGTATTACATGGGGAGTGGCAGGGATGGTAGGATTTGTTGGAAACTGGGGAAGAGGCTAATCTTCTAGACCAGTTTGATCCAGAACCAAAGAGCACAGGCAGGATGGCAAGTCGGTAACTGCAGAAATGGAAGCTGAAGTTTACCATCAGATCTGACCAAGAGAGTGCTAGCCATCTGTGAATTTGTAGAAATCCTGCAGAAGGCTTTGGACTTTCACAGCACGTGGGATTTGGGCTTCACCTTAACACCCAGTATTTCAATGTTTAACATGTCCTGTGCTCTCCTGGTGTCTGCTTCTGCATAGGTGAAGTTTCCGCCCATGCTCTGTGTTGGGAGGCCCTGCTCTTCTCTGACAACATTGGCCTGTGACTATTCAAATCACCTTCTAAATTCTCACTCAAATATCACTTTCTCTGTAAAACCTTCCTGATTTCCCAACCAAAATTAATCTTTCCTTTAAATATGCACCTAACCTTCTTGCATGTCTTTTATAGTTTTTTATACACTTTACTTGCTTTTTTTGTGATTTATAAGCATACGGAATCTTACCCATTGACAGTATATTCTTGAAGAAAGAAACATCTTATTTACTTCTGTTGGCCACAATGACTCCTACATAGTTTGTGCTCAGTAATGCTTTTCTAACAAACAAATGCATACGTCTGGGGTAATTGCTGGACTGCATATTCTGTCTTAATATATGTTGTCATATTTTTTGCTTCTATAATATTTATTTTGTACTTTCTTTCTAAATTGTGCCTTTACTCACAGTGATTCCGACCTGCACTGGACATGGTCATTGGAAAGGGGGAGATACTTAGGGAAAGTCAGGGAAAGGGGTCAGTTACCATCACCATCAACAAGAAATGGGTACCAGTATGTGCACACTGTGTGTGAGGCGGGGGAGGGGGGGCGGGGGCGGGGGTGGAGGGACCAAGAAATAGAACTTTGCAAGGAACTGAAGAAAGAAATAAAAAAATACATTATCTCATCTCCATGAAGGTAGACAGGGAAAACTTAAAAGTAGATAAATTATATGGTAGAAACATATGAACCTTCTTGCAGAATTACATTTATTTTGCTGTTATTGATCTCCAGGGAAGAAGATGAAATAAACTTTCCAAATAGCCTTTTACTTTATTTCTCCTATTAGTTCTTATCAGAATCAGATACATTAATCTTTAAGAGGCATTTCTTTTATTACTTCTGCATGTTGTTACTTCTGGCTTAAGTAAGGGATACTAGTTTAGGACCCCAGGGACTTTTATACTTCAGCACAAGTAAGAAGTTAGTATTGGTACC
>PVKM010029739.1:0-17641 GCA_004027735.1 Carollia perspicillata | reverse complement strand
TGAAGGGGACTAAACCTGCTTAGAGCGACATCCTTCATACGACACATAATGAAAAGACAAGAATTCATATATTTTTAGAAAACCAACTCTTGTCTGAGGATAACACTTACAGCAAGAATCCCACATCAGGGAATGAAAAACGGATGAGAAAAGGGCACTCTGTCCTTTTAATAAGGACGATGGCCCATTTTCTGAGCTGTGCGCTTGGCAAGTATCCGGTACCACACCGAGTACTTCACAGGAATGAAAACAGACGGCCACCAGCAGCCCGTCAGTGGACTCAGGGTAGGCAAGCTACATTCAATGAGTTAATACGTGTGAACGTGGGCACAAGTTCTGGTTTAACTTCTTCGTGCCTCTGTTTTCTAACCTGAAACTGGGGCAAACAATAGTACCAACCTAATATGACTGTTAGAGGTTTACATGAGTCACTAGATAAAAAGGCCTTAAAGAGCTACCGGGCAAAGAGAACATGCTCAGTAAATGTTAAATGTATGGCTCCAATCTTTAATCAAATCTAAGGTGTATTGATTGTTAGTCACACCATTACTCTGAATATGATAAGAAAAGCAAGATGGGGAGAGTAATAAGAGACCTTGGCAAAAAGCTGAGACACCGCAGTGCTACTCCCCTCAAGTTAGCATATCCCTGAAATAAAGCGTGTATTCAGAAAGGCACGGCAAGAAGAGAGAAAGAGAAAATAATCTCTCCTAGCATTCGAACCACATGCAAGTACTTAAGCAGGTTTTGATACAAGTTCACACTGCCAGTGTGATTTAAGAAAGCACTCAGTAAATCATTCAATTTGAAGTGGTCTCAGGTTGGTAATGTCCCCAGGTAGCCACTGAAACGACCCAAATCCTATCTGGAAGAATTTAACTTTATTGCAGGCTAATAGCAACTGCAAGGTGGTACTGAGTATGAGACACGCCACCATCTCAGATGTGGAAAAAATGGGAAAACATTTTAAAATCAATAAAACATGGTTGTATTGTCATCATAGGAATACCTGTTGTTGTCACCGTTATCATCCTAGGGAACAAAGAGGATCAGGCCTGGGCTATTTCACACGCCTGTCTCTCATCCTGTACCCTAAAGAAAGCACAGCCACAAGTCCATAAGGAAAAGAAAACATGGAGTCCTGGAGTTGCCCAGGACATTGGAATTCACTTATGTAAAAACCCTTTGGGGTTTTATCTTCTGGTTGAGACTGCACAAATAGAAAAACAATACAAAACAAAAAACCTTCCCTTTTTGAGCACAGTTAGATGACCCTGCATACACATGTTATGTCATATCCCACCCCAATGGCTATGTATCAACTGTAGTGCCTCCCAGCATCCTTCTAAGAAATAGACATTGTTCTCTTATAGGTCAAAGTTGAACTCTGGCAGAGGAACACCCACAAACTAAACAGTCTTTTGCTGAATACAAGCAGAGTTTTGCCAGAGCACAGGCTTCATGGTGATAATAAATAGTATTGTGCCAAGAACACTTGAATGTCTAAGTAAGACCATTTTCCTATCAATTCTGGATTTAATGCTGCATTGACAGTAATTTGAATTGCTCATGCAACATAAACTATATTAGTTTATTACTCATAGTCTCCTGTGTTAGAATAGCAAAGGCAGAAAGATCCCTACTGTTAAGCAGAAGCCTGAAAATGCATGGACTAGACTTGTGATTGAAGACCAGTGAGTCTTCAATATATTTTTTATCATAACCAGATCAGTTAGTGCCATATTCTAACAACCTACTAGCCACCTCTATTTCGATGTCCCAGAGGCAACCCAAATTCAGCCATCCAAATCCATCTAAACCAATGATACCCTCCCTCTCCTATCCAGTCTTCCTCACCTACACTGTCCCTCTGAGTAGCTACCACTAAAGTTACCTTTAGAGTCCCAATAATTAAAATCTCGCTTCCACCTAGCAGCTCTATGACCTTGGGAATTTTAATATTCTTCATCCCTGTACTTCATCTGTAAAATCAAAGAGTCATTATGGAAATTAAATAATGAGATAACACATGAAGGACCCATCTTAGTGCCTAGCACACAGCAAGCAATCACATATTATTATTTTCCTTCTTCTCTCCACATATCAGGTCCCTTGCATAAGCTATTTTTCTTTCAAGAAATGTCTTCTTCTCTCCTTTCTTTGTCAAGAACACTGATTCTTATTCTTCAAAACCAAATCCAAATGCCATCTCTTCTGTGAAATGGTCCTGACCCTCTGGGAAGATTTTAGAGCACTTAATTCTGCACCATACTTCACATCATGTGATCATTATTTGATTACCAGTCAATCTCCATCGTTCAATCAAATTCACACACAGTGCACCATTCCCCCACACTCTCCCCAGACAGACATTGCTGATCAACCACAGCACCAGTTCCCCCTGAGTCAGGATGCAACTTCAGAATCCTTTCACTGTGATGCTCGGGGCAGCAGTGGTCCTAATCAGTGCGGCCTGGCATATCACCTCCCTTGCACAAAACAGGGGACAACTTGAGGCCAGAGGCTGTCTTGATAAATCTTACAAACCATGTGACCACAGAGTAGACTGTTATTCTTTTTAGGCCTCGATTTCTTCATCTGTATGATGGAGTGTTTTTAGGATCCTAGCTGGCTCTCAAATCTAAGACTCTGTAGTGATGACCCAGGAGCCCTGATTGGCCGGAGCTGGTGTCACTACAAGGAAGGCTTGTGGCACAGCTCTGTGTCTGGCTCCTACTCCGAGTTTAGGCCCAGTTCTTGTCACAGAGTTAGGCATACCTTCAGATACCACAAGCTGAGCCCAGTGTCTACAAAATTGAAATAGAAATGGGGTGAGAATTTGTGACCTTTCAACTTGGAAGACAACACCTGTCACTCACCAAAGCCTACCTGATTACAGCTAGTGCACCTGCTGAGAAAAACATTGCAGCAAAAGAGATGGATTTCCTTTTTAACCCTTATCTAAAAGGAAGAGCGCATATTTTTTTACCCAGTGCACAGAATGAGATGAGGTTCAGTCTGCCATATGTATATGGACACTGATGTGTTAATGCACCTGGTCAATTTTTTTCCACTAAGCCCTGGCACTCGTAATAAGGATTTTAAATATCTACTGAGTTAGTCTGTTGAAAACCTGAAATAAAAGCAAAGATAGTCTGAAGTTTTTCATTTCTTAAAATAAGAAAACACAAAACTGTTTTTGTTTTCTTATAGGTGACTGCATAAAGATGTAGATTTCTCTCAAGATTATTTGCTCACTCTATAAGCTAAATATTTGGGTTTAATCAGCAAACAAAACGATAAAATTATACACAAAGGTAGTTCCAAGGAAAAAATTACCAACAAATACTTGTGAAAAAATGAAAAGCCATTTTCTCAAATTTTAGAAACACATTCAGTTGATGGGGAGTAAACTTGTGCTAAATATTAACATTTCAACTAAAAACCTCTGCTCTGGTGCCCAAGATCCAGCCTGAGTGGTTCTTCTTCTGCGGAATTGCGTCTCAATGACTGAACTTTTGCAGCCCCTAAAAGGCTTACCCCATGACACACTGAACCTCCCTTGCATATCTCTGTTCATTCTTGCAATGACTGGCTTAATATCTCTTTCCCCGCCAAAGTGTGAGCTCTTGAAAAATAGAAACTCTATCCATCTTATTCACCAATGCTTCGCCAATGGCAAAAGCAGCCAAGCCAGAAGCCTCATGTACACGAACGTGGAAAACACATGAGTAATCAACAAACAGTTTTGGAGCCCTGTTCATCTCCTTCAACAGCGTATCTACTGGCCTCCATCAACAACAAGGGCAAGGCCACCTACCACCACACCTCATTTATTCTCAAGTACCTAACCTGCACTCCATAAGATGGTGTTTAGAAAACACATCATTTCTCTTCACTTAAAAACAATGTTTGCTGAATTTGTTAGGTAATTTTCCATAGCACAAAATTGGCTGATGGTCTTCACCTACTTTGATGTTTTCCTGTGTTTTCTTAATTTTAGGCAATATTTTGCAAATCAGGCTTTGCTCTTGATTTTAACAAAGGCTTTCCTTCCTGAGCAAAACAGATGAGGAGTTCAGCAAGACAGGGCAGCTTTTATCTGCCCAAAAAATCTGCTTTTCAGCAGAGCAGACAATACGAGCACAACAGAGGCAAACCCATGCAATATTTCCTAAATGTGAATTGTGATTCCTCTCTCCTGCGGGATGTGCAAGTGGCAAGACGGTTTATTCCCACGTGGCACTGAGAGCAGGTCCTGAATACTTCTGAATACATCACTTTTATTGCCTTTTATATTGAATTACTGT
The DNA here is from genome assembly GCA_004027735.1 of Carollia perspicillata. Taxonomy (NCBI): domain Eukaryota; kingdom Metazoa; phylum Chordata; class Mammalia; order Chiroptera; family Phyllostomidae; genus Carollia; species Carollia perspicillata. The sequence continues at coordinate 13,331 of PVKM010029739.1, read as the reverse complement.
GAAAGAAAAAAATACTTTTGTGAGAATTCAAAATCAAAATACTTCAGAAGCTTTTAGAATTCACCTCGAGGATATAAAGAAAAACTTAAGAAAACAAATAATTCTGTTCTGCTAAGGATAACAGATACCACTCCCACGGAGCGAGGGCCGCTTCACAGAAAGGGAGACATTATCAAATATTTATGCTGACTTCCAGGGAAAAATGGTAAGTGTTCTATTTGGGGTTCAGGCACTCAGAGCCCCATCCCTGCTGCTTTAGAACTTGCCATTTAATGGACAAAATCCGCCCCGGGGGGCTTTGGCCTGGAACATTTCAGCACTGCATGCCCCTCCTGCGACTCTGCTTAAAATGCCTCCTAATAGCATCTATCAGCAGAAATCTCACCTCTCCACTGTCTGTCAGTCGCAGAGATTCTTGTTCAATATATAACATGTCTTGGCTTTTCAGGTAAATTTTTTTGCAAGATTTCCTATTCTTTCCATGAAATCAAATAAAGGGAAGTTGTTTCAACTGCTTTAATTTCAGGCTTGTGATTTTCTATTAAGGTATGAGGAAGTTACCTGTATGATAAGATAAAATCCAAATAGCTTAACATGATATGAAAGCCTTTTTATGATCTGATGGCTATTTGTCCAGCCCATCTCTCAGTCTCCCCAAGTTCTTCTCTTAGCTCCTCGGGTGTCCTGTTCTTGGAAGGCATGAGCTTTTTGATGGCTTCATAGGTTGGTATAGTTACTCCTACTCAAAATTTCAGTTCAGGAAAAAAATAAAAGCCAACAAAACCAAACCAAAATAACCTGTCTTCAGACTCTGAAAACTTCACCTTCCTGCAGGTAGTTCCCCCAGCCTTTCTGTTGCCTCATCAGAAAATCAGTCCCTAGATCCCTATGGAGTCCATAGATAGATAAATAGAAGATAAGTAGATAGATAGGTAGATAGATAGATAGACAGATAGAGAGATTGAAGATAGATAGATAGATAGATAGATAGATAGATAGATATTCAATAGATAGGTAGATATTCAACAGATAGGCAGTTATAAAGTAGATATAGACATAGTACAAATTTTGTGTAGATATATATGTTACCACTGTAGTCTCATTTATTCCACATTATGTGTGGAATTATGTTAGACTCTTTAAATACATTTCCTCTAATATTTTCAACTGCAATTCATGCAAATACTCTCATCCCCAACTTTACAGTTGAGGAAACTTAGTCAAAGATGATCAATGATTTGCCTGGGACACTAGCTAATAAGTAGTGATATCAAGATTCAGCCAAGATGCCTTTTTACCTTGAGGATATTTTACTTCATGGCCCTGTATTTATTTAGCTATATGTCTATCTACTCCAATAAATTATAAGGCCTTGAAGGAAGACCTACATCTTGGACCCTAGCCCTCAAAACTCATTCTTTGGCATATATTAGGTGTTCAAGAAATGTTGGTGAATCAATAAATTAAATGAATGTAATAATTTGCCTCTGTGGTTTTCAGGTGAAAAAAATAGTTATTGTAAGTGAAAATCAAGATGCTTGTATTATCTCTTGATGTTTTGTTTTAGTTATTTTTAAGAGGCAATGTGATTTAAAAAATAAGAAGATTTGGAGATAGAGAGACTATAATCTCAGCTCCACATTAGACAAAGTAGTTCCTATCTATAGAGTTCTAAACTATAAAATGGAGATCATAAGGGCTCCTTCCTCACAGATTTATGAAGGTTAACTCTGATAAAACCTATTAAAAGCACTTCCGTCCTAAACACCAAAGTTCCATACAACTGTCATATGGTCAGCCCTCGTTCTCATTGAGGAAGAAATTCCACAGGGGCAGGAACTGTCTGTTTCTGTTGCCACTCCATCATCCTAGCATAATACCGCGTACACATGGTGTGCCTGGCGAACACTTGTTGAATACACTTCCATAGTTCATTGTTTAGTAGAATGCTGTCACGGGCACTTTGTGTTTCCAAGATAAGGCATGGTGTAGAAATGGAGGGTAACAGCAAAGAGAGAAGTGAATTTTCCATACAGGAAAAGCAACAAAGATTTTCACAGTGAAAACCATCAATGGAGGGGGAAGGATATAATGAAAGAAAATAATAACTTCAGGAAAATAGGAGAAAATGAGGACCTAAGTAGGGTGACCAAAAGGCACTTCCTTAGAGAGAAAAGAGAACGTCCAAACTTTTACCACATAGGTTTACTATAGTTCTCCATGCATATTACTGTATAAAAATGTATTTTCTCCCTCCCAAACACACACACACTCAAAACACTTCAACCAAGAAATTCGCTTTGATCTTCAGGTTTTATTCTGTATTCTCTTTCCTCTCATTCCTCCTCTCTGGATCCTTTCCTGGTGAGCTAACTATGGACATTAAGGAAACTTGGGTTTGCTCCTAGACAAGTAAACTTTACCTCTCAATCTCTAATCTAGAAAATGAGAATAGTAACCTACCACTTCTCATAGAACTGGAAAAAATATACATTATGTGTGTAGCACATAGTGAGTATTCACTCCCTACTTTCTATCCTCTCTTTAATCATCCATGAGAAAAAAATCATTATCCAGCATTTAGGCTGGTGTAACTACTGAGGTTCAATTCAACAGATGGGGAAACACACACAGACACACATACACACACACACTCTCAAACAGCTTACCTTTTACCAAATGCAATAGTACTAAAGTCTAACATCTCCAAAAAATATTACATTTGGTAGGACATTCTGAGAGCTTTTAACTACAAAGACCAATGCTAGTAGCACCATGAAATACAACCTTTGGGTCTCTTTAGTTTGAAAAAATTTCAAGAAGTTCTTTGATACCAAAGAACATACAACATACCTATTTTTGATAGCTTTAAGCTATAATTGCACAGTCTCCCTAGTGGGAAAAAAAATAAAGCTTCATAAAGAAAAAGAAAAAAGAAAACATCTCAATATAGGCTTCCAGAGGAAAAGACATTTCTCTCTGGTTTGCAAGAATTTTTAATGGAGCTCTTCCTCTTCATATCATGGAGTGTGGAAGCTGCCGGGAAAAAGAACTGAATTATTATAATAGGAGGAACGAGGAAAGAATCACAGTGCTCTATAACCTGATCGGTTTTGACAAGTTGAACATCTCTCCTTCCTCATCACAAATTATGGAAATTTGACTTATTTTACCTTCAAAGAGGTGAACAAAATGTTTAAAATAAATAGAGCCTCCCCAGGATATTCATTTTCTGGGAGTAATAGACAAGTGCATTAACTTCACATAAATTATATGCCTAAATATACCAACTAACAATGTGCTGCCACATACCCATCACTCTGCTTCCTTTAAGTGGGTTGAACTCGACCTTCAAAGCCCTTGAAATGTAAAAAAACTTACTCTTTTCTGACATTTATGAGTGTCTTTTCTGCTTCACTGCCTTTTACCGCCTGGAAATAATAGTGAAAGCATTGTAGACGAAACCCGCTATAAACACTGACAAATAACAGGAAAGGCAGACAGTTTTTATTCCAGGCAGGTTAAAGCTAATCTAATCAAATCTAATTCTCTCTCTTTCTGCAAGCCTACCACTATGTTCAATTTATTTTTTGATTAGAAGTGCAATATGATAGTCCTCTGTTGGACTGCAGTGAAACAATACTGAGGCTTACCTTTTCCCTACAAACAGTTCTGATGGAACAATAGATTTTAAAGGTTAAAAAAATAAAACAAAGCACGCTCTCAGACTAAAGTTAAGTTCTAAGAAGTTTCTAAAGGAAACTATTTCTCAGTATTTTTTAACTGAAAATTTATAGATTGGTTCTACTCTAATCAATAATAAAATAACACTTCAGAGAAAAGTATTCTTTAGTCCTGGATTTTAGAGATTTAAGAAAAGTAAGTCTTTGGAAATGGCAGTAAAGACATTACATTACACATATTTAAATACTGGATAATGAGCCCTGGCTGGTGTGGCTCAGTAGACTAAATGCCGGCCTGCAAACCAAAGGGTCACTGGTTTGATTCCCAGTCAGGGCACATGCCTGGGTTGCAGGCCAAGACCCCAGTTGGGGGCACATGAGAGGCAACCACATATTGATGTTTCCCTCTCTTTCTCCCTCCCTTCCCCTTTCTCTAAAAATCAATAAATAACATCTTTTAAAAAAGAAACAGAGGTAAATACTAAATAATGAAGACAGTGACACCTGTAGCTGAAGAAAAGTGAGCAGTTCAGTCAGCAACGTGTACAGACCTACTTTATTTGCATTGAACAAAGGTACAGTCCCTCATCAAAAACAGAATTCCCTTAGTGAGCACGAAGCAAAGCTACATACCCCACCCCCAAATCATTGCACATACATGATCTTTGCCTTTATGTGAAAAGTTTTCATTGACCAATAAATCATCCTGTTTCTTTAATTGTGGTGTAAAGCAAATGCACATTGACCTATACACACACACACACTCTCTCTCACACACACACACACACTCATCCCTCCTTCACACGCCTACACACGCATGCTCACTTCTACCTGTAATGTACCAGTTGTTAGGCAACACTAACACATTGTGTTTAAAGTTTCATATTTAGAGATAGAAGGAATTTTACCAAAGGTCTTAGAAGAAAAAAGAAGACAACCATTTTGCTCTGTCTCCAAATTAACATTAGTACATGACGTTCACAGAAAAGACTTTTAAGGCAGTGAAATTATTCTGTATGTTACTGTAAAGATGGATCTGTGTCGTTATTAATCTGTTCAAACCCATGGCATGTACCAGACAGAGAATGAAGCCTCAAGTAGACCATGCACTCTGTGCAATGATAATGTGTCTGTGTGCGTCCATCAGCTGTAACAAGTGTCCCATTCTGGTGAGGGGCGTCAGTGGTGCGGGGGAGTATGCCTGTGTGGGGCCAGAGAGCATATGGGAAACCTCTGTTACTTCAGCTCAGTTTTGCTGCAAATTTAAAACCGTTCTTAAATATATGTGTATTTATTTTTTATTTAAGTTATTTCCATTTCATTTTGTATTTCATTTCATTTTGTATTGCACAGCCCAGCAGCCAGACAATCACACACTCCACACAGTGCTCCCCCAAAACCTCCAGCACCCCAGCTGGCACCACACCAAACGATTGCAACACCAGTGACCACATTCCCTACGCTTTACATACACCCCCTATCAATTTGTACTCCTTAATCCCATTACCTCTTTTGCCCAGTTCCCCAACCCCGAAACCCTCAGGCAACCATCAGTTTGCTCTTTGTGTCTACGGGTCTGTTTCAATTTTGTTTGTTTATTTATTTTGTTATTTAGATTCCACATGTAAGTGAAATCATATGGCATTTGCATTTCTCTGGCTGGCTTATTCCATTGACCTTAATACCTTCTATTCTGTCCATTCTGTCACAAACTGTAAGATTCCATTCCTTGTTATGGCCGAGTAGCATTCCATTGTGTACATGTACCACCACTTTTTTTTATCCACACGTCTAGTGATTGGCACCTGGGTTGCTTCCATGTCTCAGCTATTGTAAATAACCCTGCAATTAACATAGGGGTGCATATATTCTTCCAAATTACTGCTTTGGGTTTCTTCAGATACATCCCCAGAGGTGAAATAAATGGGTCTTAAGGCAGATCCATTTTTAATTTTTGAGGAGGCTCCATACTGTTTTCTACAGTGGCTGCAGCAACCTGCATTCCTTCAACCAGTGCAGGAGAATTCCCTTTTCTCCACATATTCACCAATATTTATTGTTTGTTAACTTGCTGACATTAGTCATTCTGGCTATTGATGGTGTCAGAACTGTATTTCTCTGGCAATTAATGGTGTTGGAAATCTTTTCATATGTCTATTGGCCTCCTATATGTCCTCTTTGGAGAAGTGTCTATTCAGGTCCTCTATTCATTTTTCAATTGGATTGTTTGCTTTTCTGGTGTTTAGTATGAGTTCTTTATAAATTTTGGATATCAATGCCTTATCAGATATATCATTGGCAAATATGTCCTCCAATTTAGTGGATTGTCTTTTCATTTTGTTGATGGTTTCCTTTGCTGTGCAAAATTTTTTTTAGTTTGATACAGTCCTATTTATTTTTTCTTTTGTTTCCTTTGCCCAAGGAGATATCAGAAAAAACATATTACTATGAGAAATGTCCCAAATTTTACTCCCTATGTTTTCTTTTAGGATTTTCATGGCTTCTGGTCTAATATTTAAGTCTTTAATCTATTTTGAGTTTATTCTTGTATATGGTGTAAGAAGGTGATCTAGTTTAATTTTTTTACACATACCTGTCCAATTTTTCCCAGCACCATTTATTGAATAAACTACCTTTACCCCATTGTATGTTCTTGCTTCCTTGGTCGAATATTATTTGACCATACAAACATGCTTTTTTTCCTGGGCTCTCCATTCTGTTCTATTAATCTATATGACTGTTTTTATGCCAGTACTATGTTGTTCTGAATACTATGGCCTCGTAGTATAGTTTGATATCAGGTAGCATAATACCTCCAACTTTGTTCTTCTTTTTTAACAGTGCTGAGGCTATTTGGGTTTTCTTGTGGTTCCATATGAATTTTTGTATTATTTGATTTATTTTTGCAAAATACACCATTGTGTTTCGACAGGAATTGTGTTGAACTGCTAGATTGCTTTGGGTGGTACAGACATTTCAATAATACAATTTAATTGTATTTTTCTAAAGTGACAGCTGTGATAAAGGGAAAAAGACACCTGCCTTGGCTGTCAGTTTGCCTTGGTTCTAGTCTGTGCTTTTCTACTAACCAGGTATGTGGCCATGATCTCTCAAAGACGTGTTTCCATATGCAAAATTGGTAGAGAGGGTGAACACATTTCATATTGTCTAAGGTCATCTCTAGCACCATGTAGAAGTTGTGTAGGCCTAAAGATCACACAAGAGGGGATGAGTGCCACCCTAGGGGGGAAAGAGAACCCGAGTGGCACCTACCAAAGTATTCCCAGTTTTCTGTTACTGACTTTTTTGATCAAATCCACAAACATGTTACACTGTGGCAATGGCACTGTTGACAAAAATCAGCATTTGAAAATCTCTCAATAAGGTAGAAAGATGAGTAAAAACCAGTGATTAAATCTGACAGTGATACAGTGGAATAGGTCATAAGTTCAGCTTTTTTTTTTTTTTTAAAAAAAGCCATTGTTCTCATAAAAATGGGTGATGATGTTTCTTGGATAGTAGTTGAAGGAAAAACAGACTTTAGGTTTTAGTGACCAGGAAGTTCAAACTGGTTGGCACACCTGCTAACAAAAAGAAATAATTGAGGGAACTAGTGATTAAACTGGAGCAGAGGAAATCTGAGAACTGATTGAGTGTCAAAATCATCACATGAAAGAAAGATGAGCCATATTCTTTTTTGAGCAAAAGATAGAACTATGACTATCAAGTGGAAGTTCAGGGGGGTAGAGTTTGGCTTCTGATCAGTGACTTTGTTTCACATATCAGAAGGTGTCTCCAGGATGTTTCCTATGCCTCAGGCACGGTCCAGATGTAGAGCTCCAGACAGAGACAGCAGAGACTCGCGCTCGTGGTCCAGTAATCAGCAGGCTCCTTTGGAAGGAAGTGAACACTCCGAAGGAAGAAGCGCACACACAGGCTTACTGAGGACTTTGAAAGGGAAACCTCATATCGGGTGATCTGTTATGCTAAACCTGCTTTTTAAAGTGTCCATCAGTGGATGAACAGATAAAGAACATGGGTAAACAATACACACACAATGGCATTATTATTCAGCCAGGAGGAAGAAGGAAATGCTGCCTTTTGTGACAACACAGATAAACCCGGAGCACGATATGCTAAAATAAGTCAAACACGTGCTATATCGCTATATTAAATGTGGACTCTAAAAACAAGAAACAAAAAAGTCGAAATAAGAAACCAAGAGTAAAATAGAGACTCCCGGGGGCCAGGGACAGGCAAAATGGGAAAATGCTTGTCCAAGCATACAAGCCTTCCAGTTATGAGATGAATAAATTCTGGGGATGTAAAGTACAGTATGGTGACTATATTTAATAATACTGGATTATACACCTGAAATCTTCTTAAAAATATAGATCTTAAATGTTCTTTGCACATAAACAAGTGGTAACTATGTGAGGTGATAGGTGTGTTAATTAACCTGTTCTGATAATCATTTCAAAATGTATGTGTATTATCAAATTTTCCTGTTATACACTTCAAATACATTCAGTTTTATTTGTCAATTATACCTCCATAAAGCGGAGGGGGAAAATAAAAAGCCTCTTTTCAACTTTTACTCCAGGCTACTAGTTGAAGGTGTGGCCTTTGAACAGTGTGGTAAGTAAGCCAGTCCTATGCGATGGTACTGACACGCCCAGGGTCGGCACTTGAGCCACAGGGAGCACATACCTGAGGAGAGAGCTCACGATTCTTCCCACAGACAGTTCATGAAGGTCTCCGCATACCTGCTCTGTGCAGGGCTGCCCCGGTGATGTCAAAACCTGCTGTTTTCTCATGAGCGTTTCTCAGTGCCCAGGGCGCTCAGTGCCTAATCTCCCATTATGGTGCAGCCACCATTTCTAACAAAATAATCTTAAATTAGGACTGAGAATGCTTTAACTTTGCAAGAGATGGGGTATCAACCACTGCCCATTTTCAATGCTGCTGTCAGACTATTAAGTTCCTGAGAAGCTTCACTACTTGTTACCAGTTCAGGCGAGGTTTTGTGACAGGCTACAATGAATACAAATCCCGAGGACTATTTCAAAGGCTTCTCGGAATAATACTGTAAGATTTCCTCAGTGAGGCTGCTAGGTCTTGTGGAGATAAATCTCTCCCAATAACACTACTTATTTAATGTAAGGCTGCAAGCCCAGAGAGATGGATTAGACGCGTTGTCCACTAGTCCAGGGGAGAACATGAGATCTATCCTATCTTATTTCATCCTCTGGTTTAATCATTGCAAGTGTTATGTAATGTGACATTCACACATTACTGAAGACATTCAAGGAAAACACTACATATCACTAATCAGCAGATCATTTTTCATTTTTATTTCTTACAGACTCTAAAATTAATGACCCCCTCCCTTTTCTATTAAATCTTTTTTTTAGTTATATTAAATAAGATATCAAACATGGGAACCACTAAGAATTTCTTTTCTCTTTTGCCATTTTGGTGCTTTTCCCCAAGCTAATGAACCCCAGCAGTGTTTAAGGGAAAGGGGGCTTAACGAGCAGCAACTTATTTTGTCTCAGTTCGTTACATCTTTGACAAGCAAGGTGCTCCTTCTGGATCTAAAACGTCCGTTCCTACTTAATTCTTTCATGTCTGTCATTCCTCTCTAACTTAGTGGTCGCAGCACAGCGGGATGCTATTTGCAACCTGCTCGTTGGGTCCAGGGGAGTGTCTGCATGGACTGGGGCAGCAGGGCCACGATGAGCTCGCCAGGCTCTGTGCTCTCTGCCAGGATCTACCCCAGCTGGTGTCCTCTCTGGCCGGCTGCAGGGGCGCCCCCTTGGCTGGGGGAGTTGATGGAGGTGGCATTCTGGCCTCAGGCCAGAACCAGCCTGAATCAGCCAGGGAAGAAAGGGCTGGTCCAGCCATCTTGATCTGCAGTTCCTCCAATGATGTACTCGGGGATTTTAATTTAGAAACTCTTTTAATATGCCATTGTAAAAATATAGATATTGAAGAAATTTCATCAAAGAGAAGTTCTGGATTCTCTGAAGTTTTTTAAGCTTTTAGTAAGGCCCAGGAATATTTTTTTAAATTTTAAAGTAAGATAGTCTATTAGAACATCCATCTGTTCCTTTCCTGCTCAAAGCGAGCCAGTCTCCATAGGTTATTATTCTCCAGCCTCTTAAGTAGGCACCTTCTTCCTTAATCATGTAAGTGTTACTTCATCCTGACATTTCTCTGCCAGAGCCTTCAAATTTCAGCCATGGGTGGATAAAACTGCCTGCTTTGGCACAATGGCTGGGTAAACAGGTCAGGCCCGACATTCTGCACAATCTCCTCCCCGACCCCATTTTATTTACACAGAGCTGTACTCCTCTCGAAAGCCACCTTTCTTCAGAGAACACGCAGTAGATGTTCCACTGAAATATTACCGGAAGTGAGCAAAGCAGCAGCAGGTGTGGGACAGCTGTGTGTGTAGTAATGTCACTAGAGCCAAGAGCTTCATAACGGGGCTTTGGTCAATAACGGGGTTTTGGTCAATAATGGGTCGCCTGTACAACCGGGTCCTATAAGACTATAATGGAGCTGAACTTCCAATAAGAACTGGAAGGGTATGTGGTTCAGGAGGAGCTCTTTTTCCTGTAACAGGAGCAACATTTGTGGGCCTCAGTGATAGATTCCCTCTCACTCACAGCACCCCGATTCTGAGTGCACAGATTACATCCCAGTCAGTCACCCCTGACCTGTGTCAGCACAGAGGAGTCTGTCCCCCTGCACTACATAGTCAGCGGTGATACAGCCCTCCCATTCTAGCTAGATTGTTTTTTAGTACATGGCGATGAATTCTTGGTTGAGGATCTAAGATCCTTTATAGGGACACGCGTCTGCAGGAGCTACCTTAACAGGTATTAACTCCCATTGCCACCTTAGTAAAAGCTTTCTGTGGTCATGTGGGGCCAGCCTGGCCCTGTACTTGGGAAATATTTTCAGGCTATAAGGTAAAACATTTGTATTTTTCTGTCAATTCAATGTTTAAGAGAGCCTTTTGTATCAGATAGGGTCACTGGAACCAAAACTAACTTCCAAAGTCAAAATATTAAGTCCTGAGTTCCATACCCTCATGTTAAAGACCCTCTTTTTTTTTTTCCAATACCACAAAGTTCCTTAATCTGACCACAGCTCCCACTTGGAATAAGCAAAACTGCATTGCCATGACAACACCTATGTTCCTTTATCTATCCATCTTGATTTCTTATTCCTACTGATCCTCAGGCCACTTGGCACTGCCCCTGGGCAGTCGCTATTATGGTGACATACACCTTACCCAGCCAGCTGTGCCTCAATACTTTCTATCAGCCTGGCCCACATCCCTGCCCATGAAGCAGCATGGACAACTTCAACGTTCTATTTCTGACCCTGTTGGAAGGAAGCAGGGAGAGGACTTGCAGGACAGTGTTTGTAAAGTCCACAGTAGTGTGAGTGGTGTCCTAGGCCTAAGCTCGCACTCCCCACCCACTCACTGCCTCACCCAGAGCCACTTCCCAGCCTGCGAGCTCCATGCATGGTCAGTGCCCTGTACAGGTGTACCATTTTTCATCTTTTCTACCATACTTTTTGCTGTACCTTTTTGTATTTAGATATGTTTAGATGTGCAAGTGCTTATGATTGTGTTACAACTGCCTACAGTATTTCGGACAGTAGCATGCCATGCAGGCTTGCAGTCTCAGAGCAAAAGGCGGTACCGTACTACACAGCGCGGGTGGGTAGCAGGCTCCTATCATCAAGGTTCATGTAACTGCCCTCTACAACGTACGCACAATGACACAATCACCTAACAGCATATTTTCAGAATGTAACCCCATCATTAATGGACACATAATTGTATTAGGAAATAGGTTACCAAGTGCAAATGTTGCAGTTTGGGGAGAATGTGAAGTAGCTGTGGAGTGGGAGGGAAAGAAACCCCATCAAACTTGAAATTGGAACAAAAAGACTGGGTTCTAGTCCTCGACCTGCTACTGGCTGCCTGTGTAACCTCTCCAGGCCTCAGTCTCCTTTGCTGTGAGATAATAATATTTGTGTCAAGGAGCATCTACAGAATGCACCCACATACCCAAAGAGGCAGTATTCTTCGCTGTGGTAAAAGAAAAACTAAAACTAGCAAGTATTTACTAGAAGGTGGGGTGACTAAGTAAATAATGGAACAGTCATTCCATGGGCATGTATCTATTTAGAACACATGAGCAAACCATTCTGTACTATGTACGAGGTACTGCTTAAAGCGTCAGACCTGAATTAACATATTTAATAATCCAAAACCAATGGAAATCAGAGGCGCAGAGCAGTGACGTACTTACCAGGGTTCCACAGTAATAAGTGTCGGAGCTGCAATCCTAACCCAGTCTGACATCCGCCTGTACTCACACTGCCTCTCAGAGAAAACGTGTCCCTAAATGCCTGAGGAAAATACCTCGCCTCACAGACAGAGATCAGTGGACTTTATCCCAAATAAAACGATCACCTTTCCAAAGCGTAGGAGCAAACAGAGGTGAGATTAAAGGTAACACACCACAGTGCAAGTAACATGCATTCCGGTAAACACAGGCTTCAAGAACACAAGTGGGAGGAAAAAACAAACCTGTTTTTACTGGAGCTCATGGCACTTAAAAATATAGCTTCTTGGACAACATGAGAACATACAACAGCATGAGGCATACTTTGGAGGGTGAAGCCACGCCACACACGAAATCAGATTTTTGACCCATACCTCCCTGCACCAGTGAGCAAAGTATAACAAGTCCATCTTCCCGCTCCCTGTAGAGGAGCCGGGGGCAGTTACCATCTTTCCAACCACATCATCTGGGACTCCCAAGACAGCGTTCTCTTCCCTGGCTCTGCCTATCGCCTGTATCTTATATTCCCAGAGGCTTGCTCACACACCTCTGCACTTAAATTTCTTTTTCTTCAGGCATCTAAGACCACTCTACTTTTGAGGGTCTACTTCAAATTCAATCTCCTCTCCAACTGACAAGCCCACACCCTGCCCCTTCTTGGAGATCACCTCGCACACCCACCCGGGTCTGATCTCTCCCTCATCCGAGCTTCTGTAGCATCTGTAGAATGTGCCACTCATCTGACTCTCTTTGTAGGAAGGGCTGGCTTGGTAGTTGGCTGGGCCATTCTCTCTGTTAGACCTCTGGTCCCTGGGAGGAAGGACTGGCTGGGACTTACAGTTTGGGTGCTTTCGTGGGAACAGCAGAGTAACTGAAGGGGTGACATGTTCAGGGGCCTGGGGTCTGAAGTAGTTTGCTATTTATAATGTGCATATTAAAACATCTGTGAAGAGATGTGGGGGGAAGCATTGTTTTGGTCACTCTGAGAGCAGAAATTGGACCACAGAACTTAAAAAATATATATTACTGGATATAAGGTTGGAGAAGATAAAACAGTCAACATTTAAGTTCCAAGCTTCCATAGTGATTTTATACCTTCCTTTTCCCCAAAGCTTCTAGGCAAGAGTGAGAGCTTAGGCCTGAAGACTAAAAAGTAGCAAATAAAAATTCTAGTAAGCGGAAGAGGCTGCCCCATCAGCAGAATAATGAACAAGTACCCTGCCCACAGAGACTGGAGTAGTAATTGCCCATGCTGTGGCTGCGGAGGGCAGGG